>JANZXR010379700.1:0-17916 GCA_027575705.1 Erythroxylum echinodendron
AAGGTAATAAAAGCAGTGGAAACAAGCGAAAACACTTCGATGCAGCGGGTGCTCCAAAACTGAAGGCTGAAAATTCCAAGAAAGGAAAGACATGCTTTAATTGTGGTAAGAAGGGACACTACAAAAGGGATTGTTGGTTTCGAAAGAAACAAAAACAAGATGGTAGTGCCCAAAATACTAATAATGCAAATATGATGGACTTTGGAACTAATGACTTGGTTGCAATGGTTTCAGATTTGCATATTGGTATGATCACTGAACTTCAAATGGCCTCTAACAAAGTTACTAATGATTGGTGGTTCGACTCGAGAGCCATGGTACATGTTTGCAATAATAAAGAATTATTTAAGACTTATGAACATGTTGATGAAGGCCAAGAAGTTCTTATGGTAAACAATAATTCCGCAAAGGTCTTGGGAAAGGGTAGTGTAGAACTTGATTTTACTTCGGGAAAGAAGTTGTTCTTGATTAATGTTCTACATGTACCTGAGATTACTAAGAATCTCGTTTCGGCCAATTTGGTTTGTAAATAGGGGTTCAAGGCTGTATTAGAGGGGGACAAAGTTATTTTGTCTAAGAATGGATTGTTGTAGGCAAAGGATATGCATGTGACGGAATGTTTAAGTTAAGCATTAATAATAATACAAATGTTTTGGTTTATATGGCTGACTTATCATTATCATTATGGTATGATAGACTTGCATATGTTAGCAATACAACACTTAAATTTATGTCCAAACATGATTTAATATCTTACAAGCATGATGATGACAAAACTTGTGAAGTGTGAATTCAAGTAAAATGATTAAGAAACCATTTCCAAAAGTTGAAAGAAAATCTGAAAATTTGGAACTTGTTAATTCTAACATATGTGAATTAAATGGTAAGCTAACAAGAGGTGGAAATAGATACTTTATAACTTTCATTGATGATGCATCTAGATATACCTATGTGTATTTGTTAAAGATAAAGATGAAGCATTTCATATGTTTAAAGTTTGTAAGATGGAAGTTGAAAACCAAAAGGGAATGAAAATAAAAGTTCTAAGAAGTGATAGAGGTGGTGAGTATTTTCCTCAAGAGTTCTCAAATTTTTGTGAGGAAAATGGAATCATATACCAAATAAGTGCCACATATACACCCTAACAAAATGGTTTGGCAGAAAGAAAAAATTGAATTTTGGTTGACGTGCTTAATGCAATGTTAGTAAATTCGGGTTTGCCAATGAATTTGTGGGAGGAGGCTTGCTTACAGCTTGTTACATTCATAATAGAATTCCCATAAAGAAATTTAAAATTTTCCCATATGAAATATGGAAGAAAAGAAAGCCAAATCTAAGTTATCTTAGAGTTTGGGGATGCCTAGCATACTATAGAGTTTTGAATCTAAAAAGGACTAAATTGGGGCCTAGAGCACTTAAAGGTGTCTTTATTGGATATGAGGAAAATTCTAACACATATGGGATATTGGATCTAGAATCCTATGTCATTGTAGAGTCAAGGGATGTTGAGTTTGTTGAAAACAAATTTCATAATAAGTCAAGCTCAAATCAAGATTCTACTAGTGAGCATTTGGTTGAACCACAAGTCAAAAAAACATTCTAAACCAAGTTCTAGCATTGAACATGAAACAAGTCCTTCAACCGAAGTTAGAAGGAGTCAACGTGCTAGAAAAGAAAAGGACTTACATCCAGAATTTATATCCTCACAATATTGTCTTCTTAGTTGAAGGAAATAAGACAATGGTACTAAATAAGATACCAATTGTTTTACATGTTGAGGATGATCCAAAGACCTATAAGGAAGCAATGCAATCGAGAGATGCATTATTTTGGAAGGGAGCAATCAATGATGAAATGAACTCTTTATTATCAAATAAGACTTGGTTCATCACTGATTTGCCTCCTAGTTCAAAGGCTATTGGATGTAAGTGGGTGTTTAGAAGGAAATATAATACGGATGGATCAATACAAACATTCAAAGCTAGGTTGGTTGCCAAAAGTTTTAGGCAAAAAGTTTTAGCTTCTATTTATAATTTGTATATACATCAAATGGATGTTAAAACTGCATTTTTAAATGGTGACTTGGATGAAGAAGTATAGATGGAGCAACCGAAGGGTTTTGTTCTACTGGGTAATGAAAACAAAGTGTGTAAGTTAATAAAGTCTTTGTATGGATTAAAACAAGCACCCAAGCAATGGCATGAGAAATTTGAGTCCATTATCTTAAAAAATGGTTTCAAGCATAATAGTGTCGATAAGTGTATATATTCTAAGTTTACACAAGAATATGGTGTCATCATATGTTTATATGTAGATGATATGTTGATTATTGGCACTAATATGTTGGGTGTGAATAAAATAAAGAAGTATCTAACTTAACAATTCAAAATGAGAGACTTAAATGAGGTAGATATTATCTTGGGAATTAAGGTATTAAAACATAGTGGGGGGTTTTTGCTCTTTTCCAATCTCATTATATTGGAAATGTGTTGAACAAATTCAAACACTTGGACATCAAAGAAGCAAATACTCCAAATGATGCCTTATGCAAAGTAACCGAAAATATAGGTAGAGCGGTGGCTCAATTGGAATATGCTAGTGTTATTGGTAGTTTAATGTATGTTACACATTGTGTTAGACCGGATATTGCCTTCGCGGTTTGTAAATTATCAAGGTACACTAGTAATCCTAGTGTGGAACATTGGAAGGCAATTGGGAGAGTACTTGGGTACTTGAAGAAAACTATAAATTACGGATTGTTTTATAACAAGTTTTCAGCCGTGTTGGAAGGTTACACGGATGCTAGTTGCATAACTAGTGTGAGTGATAACAAGTCAACATCGGGTTGGGTGTTCACCTTGGGAGGGGTGCAGTTTCCTGGGCATCAAAGAAACAAACTTGTACAACGCATTTAACAATGGAATCCGAATTTATAACATTAAGGGCTGCGGGTAAGGAAGCAAACTGGCTGAAAAATTTATTATTGGATATCAAGTTGTGGCCACAACTGATGCCGGTCATATCCTTACATTGTGACAGTCAAACAACTATGTCTAGAGCATATATTAAAGTTTATAATGGAAATTCTAGACATATAAGCCTTAGACATGAACATGGGAAGTGGGTGCTGCTTCAACAAGGAATAGATCTTGTAAATATTCATGAATTTTGGGAGGTAGCACAAGGCCGTAAAGTGCGGTTATTAAATGAACTTCTAAGAAGAATGAAGGTTTCATGTGTATAGCATTTCCGGTTCTAACATAGAGGAATCTAGGTTCAAAGCTTCCATGCCACCTAAATTTCGTTAGAACTTTGAAGTGCTTATACTAATAAGAGGTTCAAATCGAAAGATACCTCTTAAATGTATGAAATGTCTTTAATCTTACATTACAAACTAAGTAGGGGATTGTTGAAAAATGGTTTGATATGCAAGGAATTGAATAAAGAAGTGTAAATATTATGTTTGGTAGATAGTAGTCGAAAAGACATGTCTTATCGATACAAATGCTATAAATAGTCATATGTTTTCCTGAGAGGTGCCACGAACAATCATGTACATTATGAATGGGTGTCTTTAAGTCTATATAAGGCTGCTTTAACATCCAATTCATGGTTAATACACAATCAAATCTTTTCTTCTTCATCTTTGTCATATTCATTCTTAATTAAAGTTCATCTTTGGTTCTCTATTGATTTTGCTGTCTTAGAGAACATTAGTGGGGCAAATATTTCCTTAAAGATAGTGATTTTTTCATGCCTCAAGCCATCTAACTTGAACCTACTTTTCTAACATATATTGACATACTAATAATAAGAAAGATACAGATTTTTCCTCCATCAACAATGAGCTATCATATCATGCTATCAGAGCCTTAGGTATAAACACAAGATACTGAATATTATTATTTTTTCAAACACAAGATCATCGGCCATATCTAGTGAAACGCTGGCAGAAACATTGGTCCCGAGAAAGACTATTTCTCTATACGACATAACCACACTTGATACCCTGGAATAGCGATTACTCAAGTGCAACTAAAGGGCGAGAACTATGATGAGTGGTCTCGTGCTTTCCGAACGACCTTGTGAGCAAGGAAGAAATTTGGTTTTCCTTGAAGATTGATGGACTGTCAACTCACTTTTGGTTTCTTGGATCCACAATACCATTGAGCCTACCTTACGTTTGACCATTTCGCATGTTGAGGTAGCTCAGGACAACAGTTCTCGATGGCTAATGGACCGTGTGTTCAGCAGCTTCGTGAAGATCTTGCGGACTGTTAACAACGAGGTATGACGATCGTCAGTTACTTTGGTAGTCTAAAATAGATTTGGGAAGAGCTGGCTAATTTTGATCAATTATGGGTTTTTTGATGTGGCACGTGCACTTGCAATCTTGCTAAAGTATTAGAACAAAGAAGGGAGGAAGAAAAAGTTAATGTGTTTCTACTGAGGTTGGACGACTCTATGAACAGGATGGTTAGCTCGAACATTTTGGCTCAGGACTTGCTACCGTCTTTGAACAAGGTTTACTCTCTTCTCATTCAAGAGAAGCAAGTAAAAAAGATATCCTGAGGGAAGGAGTATGTCACAAACATGATGGATATGACTGTGCAAAGTCGTGGTTGAAGTGAAGGTAGAGACAAAGACAACGTGTGTTCCCACTGCAAACGAACGGGACACGATGTTGAAAATTGCTTCGCCATCATCGAGTACGCCGAGTGGTGGGGAGATCGCCCCCGTAGTGAGGTGAAAAGCATAGGATGTGGGAAATCAGCAGGTCATAGATACAGTGGCGGTGGTCTCAGCAAGCCTGGGTTGCAGGCTAATGCTACTCAGACCCAAGGAGAGGGTTCCTCCTTGAACCCTGATGTAGATGAGGGATCGATTCCACCTAGATTTAGCAGTGAACAATGGGGTTTGTTACTGCAAGCACTAAAATGTCAAAAGAACAATCTTCATGAGAAAATGACCGGTAAGCAACTTCTTTGGATTATTGAAACGGGAGCATCCAATCATATGACGGGCAATTTCAGTATCCTGTGAGAAGTGCGCAGTATTACTAGTTGTCCGGTTGTTTTACTGGATGGGAGTCACGCCGAAGCCATTAAGGAGAGTGAAGTCAATATTACTGATAACTTAGTGTTGAAAGACGTTCTTTTTGTGCCCAACTTGACTTGCAATTTGATTTCTGTATCACAACTTATTGATCATTCCAACTGCTTTGTTCAATTCACTAAACGTTGTACGTTATACAAGACCTTACTTCGCAGACGCTGATTGGAGTGGGTGAGAGACGGAATGGACTTTATTACTTCCGGGATGCACCGAGTGTCAAAGCATTGCAGACAAATACTAGAGATTCTTTGGAATTGTGGCACAACCGCTTGGGTCATCCATCCTTACGAGTGACCAAGTTAGTCCCGAAAGTAGATAGTAGAAGCAGTGGTGATTTTTTTAATAACAGTTATGAAGATTTGACAAACTAAATAGTAAGGAAGTGGTAGTCAATATTGGGATAATTAGAAATATGAAATTAAAAATGATAAATTTATTTAAAATTTTCATTTTAATACTGAATTTTTTAAGGAGCTTCCTATGACAAATACATTGATAATTACGTAATCTAGATTTGATTATTTCTATGCTAAAAAATTATGTAAAAGAAGATATAGATAACCTTTAAATATTAATATTTATGTATACTATTATTTATATTAATAAAATGTTAATATAGATAATTTTTTAAATTAAACTATTTAAATTAGACTTTAAAATGAAAAAATGTAATAATATTTGACGCTTTATAATTAATTGAAAATTTTAAAAATTAGACATTAAAATAAAATATATAATAATATTCGATACTTTATAATTTATTATCACAAATAATATTAATTAATACAACAACAATAATAACAATAACAACCCAGTGAATGTCCTACTCATATGCAAGGTTTGAAAAAGTTCAGTAATACGTAGTCTTATTTCTAACTAATCTACGGGAAAAGAAAAAAAGAAGGAAAGAATATATATACTCACACATATATATGTAAAATATACATATACTTCTTAAAATAATAAAATAATAATAATTAAAAATAAAAAATCAAAGAAATCGTTACCAGAAAATATTTAAGCTAAACCAATGATGATTAATACGTACCATTTTTGTTTTTCTGAAACAAATTGTTCAGAGAAGAGAGTCTTGCTATCCAAATTTGAGAAATTAGGAATCTTCCATGTACAAGAACCATTACGAGGATTCTTGACAGTGTACACAGATTCATATATACCAGATGGTTGAATCACGAAAACTTCAACTCCAAAAGCACAGGTGTGATCCACAAGGTAGCCATTAGAAGCATCATTGAAAGTTTTGAGAGGAAGAAATCGATCGAAGCCCCACATGGATTTCATCTCATGAAATTGTTTGGTTGTCCCATCTATAAACAATACCATAATTTAGTAATCTGTAGTAATTCATGAACATGAAATTTGTACATTAAAAAGACAGATGTATCTGCTAAAACAACTAGAGACTTTTTACTTTAGAAATTACATAGATTGATTCTATTTAATTATAAGCCATACCTTGGACAGCCAAGTACTTGTCTTCTATCTGATCACAGACAAACAATCTAAGGTCAACCTTAACCTCCCATCCTTGGGGAAGAGAGTTGGTATCTTGTATAGCCAAGTGAAGGGAGATATGATCCTTCCCATTTGCAGGAGAACTTGTGTTTCCTTTCGGGTAGATCCATAACCTCCTGCAATGGCATTCAATCTTGCACAATTAGGAATCAAAATATACACAGTGAGGAAGTAAATATAAACATGAAAAGCAGAGGAAATAAGAGGTAGAGGACATACCGTTTATAACCTCCAGCTTCGAAAGCGAAAGATTCATATTTCTGCTGTTTTTCAGCCAATAAAAAGAACTGCTTTATCCTGAGAGAGTAATGATGAGGAGGTAGGAGTCTTTTGGTTCTTATTATTCCTGAAGAAATTGAAACACATGAAGGTTTCAGGAATAGAGAAACAACAAGAAAAAGATATAAGCCAAGGAGAGATACGAAAGCATACCCAGATCTATACTTTCACTACAATTACAGTATTTACTCTTTGCACAAGTACTTGTGTTTGATGAACATGATTAGCTAAACTAGTTTATTTATATGTTTGTTGAAATATCAGGAAATAGAGTACTAAAGGAATATGAAGCTGAGATGCTGTAGATAAATACTATAAAAAAAAAAACCTCCTTTTCCCAATTTGACGACTAAACAAAGACTTGAGAAAAGCTTGGCATATGCAAATAATCATTTTTAACTTGGGTGGACTTCACACTTTTCAAGTATCAAAGCCTGAATTCTCATTAAAGAAAATAATTAAAAGTGTACTTCCTAATATATTACATTAAATAATCTGTTACAGTTATTCTGTTCTATTTCTATTCTATTAAATTTTATCTATACATTTATGTAAGGTCCACGTAAATGTATGGATAAAATTTAATAGAACATGATAGAAACACCATAACCGGAACATGATATCTTATCCCCAAATCTGGTGGTTTATTTAAAGAGACAGTGATGAGAACATGTTTTATTTAATTGATATTTATAAATTTTAACCTACTTTTATTTTTAATTATTTATATCATCAAGTGATTATTTTTTTAGTCGCACTTCAAACTTATAACTTTTGAATAAGTAATCATATAAAATACTTATTTTATATCAAATTCTTAAAATATAATAAGATAATTATCTCGAGGCTATTAACTTTGTTTTGTACAATCTAAGAGTGATAGTTGGTGTTCTTTTTAATAAAAGAAAATGAACAATAAAGCAAAAGTAGGAGTGCTTGACAATGATTCATTGCTCGTCTTATATTATAGTAATTTCACAATCTACTTGACTTAATATAAACATAGAAAGAGACTAATCTTTCCATCTGCCCAACCAACTTGCTTTTGTAATTTTGGCGTAAGGACAATTACAAGGTTGTTGAATTACTTAATTAATTCCTAATTAATTACCTGTTGGACCCACTGTTATTTAGAGTAAATAAAATAAACCTCATGCAATTATCTTTTTGTTATAATAAATGTTCTATAAACACCAACAATAACACGTACATATTATTATGGGATTTACAATATCCTGATTCAAGTGTTACAAATCTAAACTTTTCAGATTTCTACCTCAAGCTATTACGATCCGGGTTTCTAGTTTTTCAATTCCAATTTTGATCAACAACAATAAAAATTTAATTAAATTATATAATTAAAATATAGGTTTGAGAGACCGACGGTGTGAGAGTGAGAGTGCATGAGAGACGCCGAAATTAGGGATTTACGGTGCGAGAGTGATGACAAACATCCGCTGAAGCTTTCTCCAAAATCCAAATGACATCGTTTCAATTTAACTATGAAACGAAATCGTTTCACTAATCAAACAATCACTTCTTAATCACGCTGACGTATCTGATTAGTGGGGGTCCATTCACACGTGGCGGTGTCACATCAACATAGATAACAGTGAGGATAACGATGGGCCAGAATTAAAAAAATTGAAATTTTGTGCATTTAATTATTCGCTTTTAAAGTTTGGGCTATAATTACAAAATTGAGAAAAGTTTAGGCTTTTTTGGTAATTTAAATTATTTGTTGGTGCATAAGGATAATTTAAGTAATATGCACGGTAATAATTATAAATTATCAAAATAATACTAATATAGTTTTAAAAATACTTATGACTTATTCCAAGTTTTAAAACAACGTTTTAATTAAATGTTATTGCAATTTGGGTAATCCTAGTTTCATTTTCAACCTTGTCCTCTAATCACTTAGTGCTTTGAATGGATAAAAACTGATGCTACCGAAGTTCATTTTGACCACTTAGGCTATGTTTGGTTGGACGTAAGGTTTTTAATGGAATGAAATAGAATAAACTGATTTATAATGAAATGGAATGTAAATGGATGCAATATTAGAATATTGTTATTTGGGAGGGATGGAATAGTTCATAATATAATATAGTGAATTGTTGTTTGGAAGAAGGGTTTATAACGTAATATAGTAAAAAGTTATTTATTAATTTACATTCCATTTTAAACTCTTCAAATCAGAGGTTTCTTATTTTTACCGTTTAAGATGAAATGAGATGTAATATGAAACACTCATCTTCTATCCCATTTCATTATAAACGCTCCTCCTAAATGATGGAAAAATATTATATTTCATTTCATTTCATTAATAAACTTCCAACCAAACATAGCCTTAAGTTTCACAAATTAAGTCGAGTTTGGTTTGACTATCTTGAATTTCATCTCAAAAGGATTAAATGATATAAACTCGAAAATAAGTTAATTTAATTTTAAAAAATTAAATTAATATCAAATTTCTCTCGATGAACTTGAGAAGAGAAGCTACCAAAGTTTTTTTAAACGAATTCAAATATGTAGTCCAAATTTGATTGAAATTTTAGTCAATTTTAAATTACTTATTAGAGGGTAGGGTTAAGCTAGGATTGAACCCATTGTCAAGCCTCGTTACATATGTTATGACCATAATCATCCTTTATATTGTAAGTTTTCGTACTTAATATTCAAACCTCAACACATAAATCATTCATGTACATTAAGATCTTGAATATAATAATAACCACATAAATGAAGTGAATAAATCATTTTCCTTAAGCAGAATTTGACATATTGTAGAGAGACCTTTCAACAATCACTAACTAGTTTCTCTCCTTTAACCCTTTTTTTATAGCAGATAGCTTGATGGATAGCCAAATATGTTTGCTCTGTATTTTATTTACTCTGCCTTCTTACTTAGGGTGGAGAAATGACTAGTTCATATACCTGTTAATATTAAATCTTATACGCCCATTAAGTACTAAATTAATGGTCAAGATTTAATATACTATTAAATTAAAATAACCCTAAATATAGGTCTACAGAAAATATGAGTTATAACATTAGGCCATATTTCTTATATTCTCCCACTTGACCGGATGTTTCATCATTACATTTAATAGTATAACACATAAGGCTAGAAAAAAAAATTCTTATAAATCGTTAATATCATAAATACCTCAACAAAACAAATCATATAATGTAGGTTATGACGGTCATACATAGTATAGTTGTATACTTCCTTCCATATACCATTACATTAAGAACTTATTATGTTTATGTTCATAAGTTGCATATAAACAACATATAGTCCACATATTTGTTATGAAAATATGTACAAATTTCTTATTCAAACAATCATTTACACATAACTGTAACGAATAAGAAATATAAAATTCAGAAACATATTGTTATTGAACTCAAAAGTGTTAAAGCATCATCATCAAACATTATTATCAATCATCAATACAACTAAGACCCATCCTAAGCAGAAGTTCTTTGAATATCTTTGGTTGTAAACCCTTAGTTAGAGGATCTGCAACCATGAGATTCATCCTAATATGTTCTATATATACTCTTTGTTTCTAAATCTCCTCTTTAACAATAAATTACTTTAATTACATATGTTTTGTATCTCGAGAGTATTTTTCATTTTTAGAGAAGAAAACTATTGTAGAATTATCACAATAAATATTAAGTGGCTTGCTAATTGTGTCAGCAACTCCAAGCCATGAAATAAAGTTTCGTAGCTATAACGCATGAATTGTAGCCTCATAAAAAGCTACAAATCCTGTTTCTATAATGGATGAAGCAATGATAGAGTGTTTGACACTTTTCCATGAGAATAAATTTATCTCCCTTTTGAATAGGGACTACACTTACTGAGCACTTGCTTATGTTAAATTTCTCAAGAATTTTCTCAACATAGGCTTTCTAAGAAAATTCTAATAAACCTTCTGATCTCTTACAGAATATTGAAATTCCAATCACATAGGAAGCCTTTCCTTTATCTTTCATTCTTAGAAAAATATTTTTTAGTCTTATGCTACAAACCCAAGTCATTAGCAGCCAAAATGTCATCAACATACAAAACTACAAATGTAAACTTACTCCACTGATCTTTTAGTAAATACACCATTCAATGGTGATTTCCTCAAAATTGAAAGAAGTAATGATATTATTGAACTTAACATACCATTGCCTGGAAGCTTGTTTAAGTCCATATATTGACTTCTTCAATTTACACACTATACTTTCTTTACCTTTAATGAAAAAACCTTCAGGTTGATCTATATAAACTTCTTCATCAACATCCTGATTCAGAAAAATTCTTTTCACATCCATCTGATGTATCTCTAAATCAAATTGAGCTACTAATGTTAAAATTATTCTCAATGAATGTTTCTTTAAGACAAGTGAAAAATTATCTTTATAATCAATATCATCTTTCTAAGTGTAATCTATGGCAACAAGTCTAATTTTATATCTTTCAACATTGCTATTTGAGTCGTGTTTAGTCTTAAAGGCCCATTTACAACCAACTCATTTGAAACCTTCTGGCAAGTTTATAAGATAGACATTGTTTTGAGCCATTGATTTCAATTCTTCTTTTATAGGATTAATCCATCTTTTAGATCTATCACTACCTATGAATTGTGAAAACAAAATAGGATCATTATCAATGCCATAATCAAATTTTGACTCTTGCAAATAAACCACATAATCATTAGAAATAACCCTTATAGGTTTATTTAAAGCTATACCAACTGTTTGATTTGAATGAGCTAGTAGTAAGTGATGAGTCGTCGCGAACTCTCAAATAATAAAATTCCCTAACTAACCTAACTACTATATAGCAAGGCAAGTCAGGGTCGATCCCACAGGGAGCTAGGGTGCGCTAAAGCTATTCTAATGTTGTCTAAAAGGAAAACAATAAGAAAACCTGAATTTGAGACACATTAAAACTAAATAAATAAGACAACTAACAACAAATAAGCAAATAAACAAGAAACAAATAACAAATACGAAATACTGGGCGGAAGATAAATCCGAAAATTTGGACTTATAATTGATCCTTGAAACAGATAAATTGTGATTGGTCTACAATGCTAGCCTATAGGTTTGAACAAGCTCTCAAACCCTCAATTCCTCCAATTTTATATAGGTCCTATACGATAGAAAACCTAACCTAATCACAAGTTAACCTAGAATAAGCTCTCTAGATTTAACGACACAGCAACATTTAATACACTAGGGAATGACTAACCTAAGCCATAATCACACAAGCTCGGACTATGTAACCTAGAAAATTGGAATCCTAGACTAGTTGGTTAAGCATCCTAACAAATCTTAATATCCTATTGCCACTTGTGGAAATCGCCAAGGACAATTACGAATCATATGGCTCAATCCTAGCAATTGAACTAAGAATTACACTTAGGATAGCTAATCCTAAGTTTTAATTCCTAATTCATGAAATTTTCTCAGAATTCCAATTCAATCCTAATATAAATCACAAAACCCAATTAATTCCAGGTCAATTCTCCCAATTATTAAGCTAAAATTCCATCATTAACTTCTAAGCCAAGATTAAACTAGCTAAACATAACTAAAATAATTAAAACAAACTAATAACATAATAAAATAACTAAAATAAAGGGCTGAAAAATTAAATAAAACAAAATAAATTAACAAACTAAAAGGTGGAAAATTAAGAACAACACTCGAATTAACCAAAAACAAAGCATTTAATTAACAAATAATAATAACTAAGGTTCAACAAAAATATTTAAACAAAATAAAACAAAGATAACAAATATTTAAAGACTAAAACAAGAAATAATAGTGCAGAAAATTAAAGAAGAGAAAAAACTAAGAAAACTAAACAAAACCTAAGGACGGTGAGAAGAAAGATGGCAAACTGTGAAAAATAGAAGGGGCATCCCCCTCCTAGCTCTCTTCGCGCCACTCTCCCCCTCACTGTATCTTGATGGGACAATTAAAGTTCAAGAGTTTTTGGTCCAAGCTACTGTACACCTAAAACCTTCAGCTAACTTATACAAAACGTCTGTGGTTTCGAAGGTGGTCTGTATTAAACATAGACTGCGTTTTCTCTCCATTGAGTCGTCGATTTATCCTGGCATCTGCGTTTCTGCTGCTTGGACGTTGTGGTCTACTAGCTTCCCATCTGCTCTGTCGTTTTGGTTATGGACTGCTTCCTTCCAGTTGGCTTCATATGTTTCCAGCACTGCCATTTTGTCTTATTTAATTCCCAACCCTTAATTAATGTAATTGCATACATAATACATAAAGCTCACGTTATTTGCTTTTTGTCTTCATTTTTGTTTTACGCCACCACCAATAAGCTATAATCTTTTTTATTTTATGCCTTTTCCTTGTTAAACATTTATGCTCCAATTTACTTTAGAATATTGTCTTTTTGGTCTCAAATATATATCAACATATTCAACATAGTAGTCAACACAAATTGAACACAAATTAAGCATTTTATCTTGAAAATAGGATTGAAATCATATAGAAATACATAAGAAAATATAAGATAATTCAATCCTGTCAAATACCCCCCATTTGAACTATTGCTTGTTCTCAAGTAATTTAAACACAACCAAAATATTCTATCAATTCGTTTTCAAAAAAAATCAAGTATATGCAATCCTTTAGACTTCGACAAACTCAAGCATCAAGCTATTACATATATCATAATTTTTTCATCAGTGCACATAAACAAAGTCAAATGAAGACACCATTGATTAAAGGTAAGTATAAAGTTAAGATGAACTTTTCTGACGATATTCACTCATATCACTCAAGTATATGATGGGTTAGTATTTCACTTAAGACTCCCTCTAAGAGAATACACTACCATAGGCTTGCAAATACACCAATTTTCCTCTACATAGAATACATGCTATCATAGATCAAAAGGGCTTTTACTTGAGTTGTAATAGGGTTTGGGTTAAGGTAAGGTAAATGTGAAGGAAATCACACTTTCTCCATAAACCCTCGACACAACTCATCATTCGAAGAACAGCAAATGGGGATTTTTTTGGACAGAAGTGTGCATGTGTGTGAGAAGTGAAGAGGAGATTCTGGAGACTTCGAAGAAGAGGAAGAAAAGAAAAGATATTGAAGGTTAAAATGCAAAGCATAAGTAATAAGGCAGAATTTTAGTAGAGCACATAGATGGCACATGCAAAAAGGGCCCACGTGAGAAGCACAAGTCAAAAATAACAGGCATAGGCGTGAATTAAAGATAGAAGCAAATATGATACACTCAAATTTTCATATATGTTTAGGACTTAATTTAGAGTCGTTTATATTCATTTTAGGTTCATCTATAGCTAGTTTATCATGTTTTAGCATTATTCGAGGTTCGTTGACATAAAATGCATAAATGAAATAAATAGACTTGAATTGCACTGTTTTTGAGTTTCTAGCAGATTTGACCTTTGGTCATTGTGGGATTTTTATCTTGAGATTGGCTTAGCCAAAAATTCTGAAATTTTATACTTAAATTCTTGACTCATTGACGGATTTTTTGGGACTAATTCAGGTTTTTCTGAGCTCGAATTTAGGAGAAATAAATTCCCAAAATTTGCATCAGATTTTGGATTGCCAGAATGATCTTTCGACGATATTTTGATCATAACTTTTGACTTAGATGAAAAAATCTCGTGATTTAAGTCTCATGTTGAGCTAACTTAAAGGCAAAGATACTGATAAAATTTGAGCTCCTACCTCACCATTTAATTTTTATACACTATCAAAATTGGCCTCCACCCATTCCAACCAGCACCATTTCAACAACAAAGAGCAGCCTCCACCAATCAGCCCTCACCAACGCAACAATAATAAGAGGTTGTCTCTTTGTACGCTATACTCCATTCCCTTAAGCATGCAGCCAGCTATTCCCATCTACATGAGCTCCATACTCTTATCTTTCAATAAAAACAGCCCCACTTTATTGACCAGCCCCTACCTTTAATTATTTCAGCCCTCCGTACCTCCACTCACCAAAACAATTATCCATCCTCTCTATCAACGCACAAACCCATTCTCAAGCCTCACATTCCATGCCACCGAGCTGCCTTCCACTAAATCAAGAAGCCTCCAATCATTTCTCTCCAGCAGCTCTCTTATCTCTTAACCAACGCACCTTCACTTACCTACACCACCAGCTCTCCAACCTTCACTTCTTTACCACTTCACCAAAGCACTGACAGCCAAGCCTCCATGCCACTCTATGATTTTCCCTCCAGCCTCCATACACGCTAGCCTTAAATTTCTCTCTAATCTTCCACATACACCGTAACCTCCACTCCATCAGCCTCCAATCATAAAAGCATCCCATTCCATACACAGATATATACTCACGCCAACCTCCAACCAGCTCCATGGGAATCACACACCTAGCCTTCATATAAAGAAAAAAACAAAGTATTCATTCTCTCCACTCACACACAATTGACGCAACCCTCCAGCCTGCTCCAAAAAAAAAAGGCTACCTCTACTCACCATTCACTCGAAGCCTGCCTCCACTCAAAAACAACGCTAGGCTCTACAAGAAAATAACGCAGCTCCTCCACATTCAGAGACCAAAACAACGCCTCCACTCACACAGGCTGCAACATTCATTTTTTATTTATGGAAGTGGTCTCCACCAATGACATGCACACTCTCCATTTACTTTAAACTCTCTCGCCAGCCACAAGCACAAAAAAAAACACAACCACCACTTCATTCATGCACAAAGAAGCCTTCACTCACGCTGCCAGTCTTCCAAAAGGTGCAACAAAAAACGCAAGCCTCCATTCTTCACTCACAGCCTACAAAGTAGCCATGCAAGGAGAGGGGAGAGCTCATATTTTTTCTACTGTAGTTTGGAGTTGTGCTCTTAATTTTTATTTGATTCCTTCATAAGTTTATATAGAGTTTATGCTTGTGGATTGCTTGGCATGATGATTTGTGGGTAAAACTTTAATTTCTCTTAGGAATTTGATATATTTGTTGATGCTTTAATATTGAATTTTTCTAGAATATCCATGACTGAAAATTTATTTACTTGTTGATTTTCCTTGGATTTATTTTTTATTCCTTTGGATTATTAGAAATTACCTTGGTATAAATTCTCCTTTGAAAAAGGGAGTTTTTGCTAGAAGATTGAAGGAAATTTCAACTAGGATTTTCTTATATGTTGGGAGACCCAAGAAACTTAGGAGGTGAAAATTGAAGTTTCGGAACTTATGAAACTTTAGGCAAAACTTAAGTAAGGGATTACTAAGTGACGTCTAGAGTGGATAAATTAATTCATCTTTGGGAAAAGGGGATTAATTACTCTTAAAATTCACCTACAAGGTTAGGATATTTCAGTTGTGGAGAATAGCTAATTCAATATTAAGGTTGACAAAAATATCATTCCCTAAGAGAAAGTCATTCCCCATTAAATTTAATACTTTTAATTAAGTTAATTGTTGCAATCTTTTCTTGCACAAATTTTTCATATTCATAGTTATTTTGGTCGCATTAAATTGGGTAGTTGTTTAGAAATTTATTTAAGTTAATTTTGTTTTTTTAAATTTTCTTTACATAAATTTTAATTTTCCAAAATTTTATCCAACCTGATTTCAAATACCGTTAGCTAGCGTAGAATTAAACTTTCTCATAATTCCTGTGGATACGACTCAGTTCTTACCGATTTATTACTTACTTCGACAACCGTGCACTTGCGGTTTACGAACAAGTTTTTGGCTCCATTGCCGGGGATTAATGTTTGAATTTTTTGTTTTTATAGCTAGTTTAATATTTACTTGGTGGTTTTCTTTTTACCCCTAGAGTAACTTATTTGTGTTTTTTTCTTTTTGCATTCTTGTTTTCTTACGCAGCTTGTGAAAAAAATAATTTTTTGTATGCCCCGAACCACTAGAGGGCAAGAAAGACAATTTGACCCAGAGTTGGAAAGAACAGTACAGTCAATTCGTCGGCAAAAGAAAATGGACAATCAAGCAGAAGAACTTTAGAGAATTCAAAGAGAGAGGGATGAAATGGCTCAAAGATTAGCTCAGTTAGAGACCAGACTCGGTGTAGCTAATTTGACCGGAGGAAATGGAAGAGGATATAATGGAAATGAACAGGAACAGTTGCACCAACGTCCTATCAGGGAATACTTCCAGCCTACAGTGGGAGACAATTATCACGGTATCCAAAGACCTAATGTTCATGCTCAGAACTTTCATATTTCGCCTGGACTCATCAATTTGGTTTAGACAAATTAGTTTGGAGGGGCACCAATAGAGGATCCAAATGATCATCTTACAAGCTTCCAGGAATTATGTGACACTATCAAGACTGAAGGGGCAACGCAAGATAACATTAGGCTCACTTTATTCCCATTTTCTCTTCGAGACAAAGCAAAGAATTGGCTTCACTCAATTTCTGCTGATAGAATGCGAACTTAGCAAGAGGTGGCCCAGCAGTTCTTGATTAAATTTTTTCCACCTGGTAAAGATGCGAAGTTAAGAGTAGAGATCAGTACATTTGGACAACATGACTTGGAACCATTGCATGAAGATTAGGAAAGGTACAAAGATCTTTTGAGAAAATGTCCACATAACAGATACCAAGAGGGGGTACAAGTGGAAATGTTTTACATCGGGTTGAATGGCCAGACTCGAACAATTGTGGATACAGCAGCAGGTGGTACTCTGATGAGAAAAACATCTTAAGAAGCATGTGCATTGCTGGAAGATATGGTTTCAAACAGCTACCAATGGCCCTCTGAGAGAAATACTAGAAAGAGAGGAATTTTAGAAGTGGATCAAGTGACTCAGTTATCTGCTCAATTGGCGACCTTATCCAATCAATTTTTAAAATTCATGTCAAAGGAAAAACAGAATGCGCAGGTGGCAGCTACTAGTCATTCATTCTACACCAATGATGAGGGGGTGGAACAAGCACAGTTTGTTAACCAAAGGA
>JANZXR010379779.1:0-17909 GCA_027575705.1 Erythroxylum echinodendron
AAAACAAATCTTCCAACTCTCACCTCAAAAGAGGAATTTAACTAGAGTCAAATTTGTTATACAAATCTTTGACTTTGGATTAGTGCACTAAATAAGGAGGTAGCACCCCCCTTATATAGTCAAGAGCCTTACCCCAATTGTTTCTCCCAATCAATATGGGACAATTAGAGGAGCCAAACTCAACACTTCGGTGGACGAACTAATCCCTCTACTTGATGTGAGCTCAAAATTTTTCCACTTTTATGTTTTGCGTTGAAGTTTTATTCTTGTTTTGGTGATAATGTTCGTGCATTTGTTTCGTGCTTTGCATGTGATTGTCGATGCGATGAGGTTTTTTAAATATTTGTCGATGTTTCCCATTTCTGGTTCGTTAATTATTTTCTTCCCGTCGTCTTGAATTTACGATCATGTTAATTATGGACATATAGTAGCTATATCCATATAAGCATTGCTGTATATACTACTGGAATTTTAAGGTGCAGAACTGCTGACTTAACCGGCAGTTTAATGCTCGTCATGTTTCTCCTGAAGGGGATATGAAGGTTGTTTTTAGTTATGGAAAGGAGAGTATTCTCATTGAGTTATTCAGTCTTGGAAGGCTGTGCTGTTAATTGTGGTCATGACCTTTGTTTGAAGTTATTGGAAGCGAAACATGTCT
Source organism: Erythroxylum echinodendron (assembly GCA_027575705.1). Lineage (NCBI taxonomy): Eukaryota > Viridiplantae > Streptophyta > Magnoliopsida > Malpighiales > Erythroxylaceae > Erythroxylum > Erythroxylum echinodendron. The sequence continues at coordinate 659 of JANZXR010379779.1, forward strand.
TGGGTACTCTATAGTTTTGTGGCTCTTAGATTTCATGCATCTTGAAGACTGCGCAAGTGTTATTGTTGGAGAATGATTCAAAGTTTTTAAAACTGTAATCTTTGTTTAAAGATAAAATTTGGGAGTAGTAAAATAGAGTAGTAAAGATAAGGTATGTTATTTGTTAGAAGATAAAATTTTATCTATTAAGATAAATTTGTTATTTGGTAGGATTTATACCTTTAAATTTTTTAATTTTTGGTAATCTTTATTGAGATATTAGCTAACTTTGTTATTTCATTGCCTATATATTTAGGCCTTCAGCGTCAATGCAAGGAGCACCCATCAATAAATTACCTCTTGCATTACCTCTGTTTTACTCTATTTTAAATTAGTTTTTGGTTCTAAAACCTGACATGGTATTAGAGCTAGGTTATTCTTGGGCTTGCGAGGATTGAGTAGCAAAACCTTTAAAAGAAAATTATGAGTCAACCTTAGCAATGACATCAAACAATCTCTCTATTCCACTTCTTATTTTCAATGGAGAAAAATATCACTCTTGGGCTATCAAAATGAAGTCCTATTTGCAAGCTGTTAGTTTATGGGAGGTTATTTAAAGTGAGTTATAACCCTTCCGCAAAATCCAACCCTAAGCTAAATCAAGAAGAATGATGAAGAAAGGGCAAAGAAACCAAAAGCTCTATCTTGCCCCCATTCGGCCGTGATAGAAGGAATTTTTACAAGGATAATTACATGTGAATCTCTTCAAGAAGTATAGGAGAAACTAAAAGAAGAATTTGAGAGCAACATTCAAACTAAGATGACGAAAATTTTGAATCTCAAAAGGGAATTTGAGATGTCAAAAATAAAGAATTCTAAAAGTGTCAAGGAATATGAGTAGTTATTTGTTAGGATTTAAATTTTTAAAATTTTGATTTGTTTGGTTAATCTTCATTGAGATATTAGCTAGGTTTGTTATTTCATTGCCTATATATTTAGGCCTTCAACGTCAATGTAAAGAGCACTCTTCAATAAATTGCCTCTTGCATTACCCTTTTTACTCCATTTTTAATTAGTTTATGGTTCTAAAATCCAATAATTGTTACTGGTATTTTGAAAGTTTGTGATTGTGTGGGCTTTCTGCATTCTTAAGTGGGTGATAGGTTTGATCTTGCATTAAAAGCAACTCTGCAATTAGTGCAGCTTTCAAATAACACACTATAATTTATACTACGTTAGGTCTTTGCGTGCTTTTTGGAACAGTTGTATGCTTCGGATTTTTGCTTGAACTTACCCCTTGTCAGCAACATGAAATCTTTGGATTTGATGAAAATTAATGTTAGACCTTAAATACCATTTCTTTTAAATTTTTGACATATATTAGTAACTAGAATGCAGCAATTGTAGCAGCTATCTATTATTGGGAGATGTCAATTTCGATTGTCATAGTTGGAGATTAAGATAGATTAAAGATCTCTAGGTACTTATTGGTTGGCTCTAATTATGTGTTGTTTTTCTTGACATATTAGGATAGTAAATAGGTGATGTGTTAAATAGGAAGTTTACAGGTTAAACTCCTTACTGAGTTTTAACTACTGGCTATTAGTGGTTTTCCAAAGTTACCCCCATTGTTATGTAAGGACACAAGCCAACTAATTTATGTCTCTCAAGAATGTTTGGAACATGGTCCTATCATAAAAGGAATGAGGGATTGATATCATTTCTTTTGTTTTCTTCTCTTCTTTACCAATTAATTTTGAGAAGACCTCCGATCTCGTTAATCATCGTGAATTTTGATTTTTTGCGTAAGTGAATTTTGAAATATCCAGTTGCTTGATAGTTGCTTGGGTGTGCGTTTTGATTGTGTTGTGCTACCATACCATAGTTATGTTGTTGTTTGTTTAATGCTGTTATATTTACCAGTTTCTGTAAGCTCTTCATTGTTTGTTTGTTAGAGGTACTTTGGACTCCTTGCATTAAGAGCATCATGTATTCTCTTTACCATTTTAAAGGATTTAAAAAACAAATTCATAATTGTTCTTGTTATTGTATGATATGTGACTTGATTGCATGCTAATATTAACTGTGTAAAGTGATTTTATGGTCAAATAACTTGGTTCCAATTTCTTTTTCACCCTTTGGGCAGTAGGCCTCAAATTTGAATTATTGTTGAAACTCTATGCAAATTTGGGATACGTTTCAATGTCTGTGCATCTTGGTGGATAAAGTTTGATCAATTTTCCTTTGTGAATGCCTATGGAGGAAGATAAATTGTTAGCTCATTATTGAATGCCTTTTAATATGTACAACCATTTATGGATATCTTACGAAGCTGTGCTGATTCCATATTACTAAAGACTAAACACTTTTGTCTCCTTTACAAGTCGCATTACCGTGCTCTATACTTGTTACCTCCAGTTACCTTGAGGTATTGTGATAGGTTCGGCTGTTGAAGCTTGACCGAGTAATTTATCTACATAACAATTTCTTTAAGGGATGGGGGACAACTAGAATTGTAGATATTTGTCACTGCTATTTGAAGAAATGGGAGACATTTGTACTAGGGATAGAAATTGGTGAAAGAAGCGTTTTGTAAAGAGTTAATGTCAATTGTCCTGTGAATGATGTGTTGATTGTTTTAGATGAAGATGAGAGTATGCATACTTTCAGACAAGTTGAATAAACTGAATTATTTGTTTCGTGTCTGTCTTTCAACACACAAAAATATTGATCCTGTTTAGTTCATTTTGATTCAGCTTCCGGTCCTGTTGGTATGAAAGTTGTTCTTGCAGTATGGATTCTATCTTTTGTGTGGTCATGTTATTAGTTTCGGCCCAGGCTCGCATCACTGGGTGATGTACCAAAAAATCGATGTCGTTGAGGAAGACTTTCCCTTGTTGTCATTCTTCTTACTCCCTATGATGAAGGCGAAGGAAGAAGATCAGTTCGTTGCAGGGACTTGAATAGCTGTTACCTCGTCAAGAGAGAGACTCTGATCTCAAATAATTTTTTGTAAATATTGCCCCTTTTATTCCTTTGTAAACCCTCCATATATATAGCGTTTGTATCTCCTAAATTAACCCTGTGGTAATAGAAGTCTTATCCTAGTTGACAATGAATTTCCTATTCTAAAGATAACTATGGTAATAGAAGTACTATCCTAGTCGACAATGAATTTCTTATTCTAAAGATAAACAATAATTGTAATAAATACCATAAATCCTAAAATTTGAAAAAATAACAATCTGATTCCTAAAGATAGAATTTGCTAAAAATAACTGCTCATTCAGTCTATTCAACTTCTAGCATTGCGTTTGCTTCTTAGTTTTGCACTTGTCTCCGCGTATATGCCTTCCCTACGAATGTATCCATACCATCACTGCCCTCTTGGAAAACGAGCTTGTCCTCGTGCTCAAAATTAGGGTAAGCCTCTCAAAAAGTGTCCAGTGTTTCCCAAGTTGCGTCGGTTGTCTATGTTCCAACCCACTGAACAAGTAGCTACCAATTTCCCCTATTCAAGTGGAATCGTAAAATTGTTGCTGGGGTCAGAATGACTTGGCCTTCTGAGATCAATGGTAATGGTGCTTGCTGGAGTGGTGGGTCACCTTTGTGTGCCTTAAGTAAAGAGACATGAAAGACATCATGTATTTTGGCGCTGTCAGGCAATCATAATTGATAGGCCACTGAACCATTCCGTTGGATGATTTGAAATGGGTCGTAGAACTTGGGCTGGAGTTTGTGGCGTTGTCTCCCGTCCAACGATAGTTGTCAGTGTGGGTGGAGGCGAAGCCAAACCTAGTTGCTGATGTCGAATTCGACCTCTCTGTTACTTTTGTCGTACTAGGTCTTCATACAGTGGTGTGTATCTTGCAGCCTTGAGCGAATTTCGCCCAACATTTTATCACGAGTTGCGAGGGCATCATCCACTGCTTCGACCTTGGCTACTCATAGGGTATAGGCCGTGAGATGCGGGGGTCCTTTCCATAAACTACTTTAAATGGTTTGTCCTGTAGGGTTGCATGGTGAGAGGTGTTATAACAGTATTCCGCCCATGGTAGCCAATCAACCTAGCTCTTGGGGTTGTCCCCTGCAAAACAACGGAGGCACATTTCAATCATTCTGTTAACAACCTCCATTTTCCCATCGGATTGTGGGTGATATGCCGATGAGAAGGCTAACTTGATGCCGCTAAGACGGAATCATTTCTTCCAAAATTTGCTAGTGAAAGTTGTATCTCTGTCGGAGATTATAGACTTAGGGAAGTTATGGAGGCGAACGATGTGGTCCATGAAAACTTGTGCAAAGCGTTTGGTTGTGTAAGGATGTACCATGGCAATGAAGTTGCCGTATTTGGAAAAGTGATCAATGACCACCAAGAGAACAGATTTGCCCTATTATTTGGGCAGCCCATCTATGAAATCCATTGATATGTCGACCCAAATTTGAGTCGGCAGTTCAAGGGGCTGTAGCAGACCGGCTGTACGCATGCAAGCAGTCGTATGTTGTTGACAAACGAGGCAGCGGGCAACATACTCAATGACCGTACTTTTCATGCCTTTCCAATGGAAATCTTGGTGAAATCGTTAGAGTTTCTTTTGCGTACCCTCATGTGTGTTATCATGAACGCCTGAGAGGATTGCTGGAATTATGGGTGAAGTGTCAGAAAGGTACATTCGAATATTGTATCAGAGGACTTCTTCCTGCTCGGGAGTGCTCCTTGTTGCAACCGGTGGCATAGTTGTTGGATGTTAATGCCACTAGCTGTGGTAGCTTGTATCTCGTCCCAAAGATTCAAGCGAGGCTGGCTAATGGCGTTCAGCTCCAAAGTCTCCTGGTGACATCGAGATAGTGCGTCGGCTACGTTGTTGGAAAACCCAGATAGGTATTAGATGTCAAAATTGAATCCCATGCATTTACTTATCCAATGTTGTTGTGAAGAAGTAGTTATGCGCTTCTCGAGTAAGTATTTGAGGCTATAGTGATCCATCTTGGTGATGAACTTGTGTCCCCATAGATAAGATTGCCAATGTTGAACCGCCTTTGCCAAACTGATAAGTTCCCACTCATACATTGCCAGTTTGTGATGTCTAATGGTGAGTTGGCAGCTGAAATAAGCTATAGGATGTTGATTTTGTTGCAGGACCGCACCAATCCCATTTTCGAAAGCATCACATTTCGTTATAAATGATTGTGTGAAATCGGGTAATTGCAAGACGGGGCTGTTGGTTAGTGCTCATTTTAATTGCTCATATGCCTTCTCTGCTGCTTCGGTCCAGGTGAAGGAGTTTCGTTTCAGCATTGCAGTGAGAGGTCCTGCAATTTGGTCATAATCTCGGATGAATTTTCGGTAGTAACCGGCTAGCCCAAGGAACCCACGAAGGGCTGTGACATTCTGTGGTTTTGGCCACTCCAAAATTGCTTGAACGTTTTCGAGGTCCATGGTAGCCCCTTCTGGGGATATGATGTGCCCCAGATAAGCAACTGTCGTGGTACCGAACGAACACTTCGACTTTTTAATGAAGAGTTGCTGGGATTGTAACAGGTCGAGGGGGGTCCATAGATGGCAGAGGTGCGAGTCCCAGTCAAACTATATATCAAAATATCATAAAAAAATACGAGGATGAATTTGCAGAGATGATTTCGAAAGACCTCATTCATTAAGGTCTGGAACGTGGAAGGCGCGTTTGATAATCCGAAAGGCATTACAACGAATTCAAAATGCCCGTGATGTGTACAGAAGGCCATTTTCTCCACGGCATTGTCAAACATTCATATCTGGTGGTAACCGGACCGGAGGTCCAACTTAGTGAAGAATTGCACCCTGTGTAGCTCATCTAATAACTCATCCACCACTGGAATTGAGAATTTGTCTTTAATGGTCTTGTTATTTAGTTCTCGATAGTCAACACAAAACTGTCAAGATCCGTCATGTTTCTTGACAACCAGGACTGTTGACAAGAACGACAAATGGCTAGGTCGAATGATTCCCTGCTATGGCATTTGTGCACATTGCCTTTCTATCTCATCTTTCTGCAGGTGAGATATCGATAAGGTCGGACGATCACTGGGCCAGTGTTCAGCTCCAAGCAAATGCAGTGATCGCAACTTCGGATCGGTGTAAGGCTTGTAGGTTTCTAGAAAATGCCCTTGAATTCGGTTAAGAGTTTTTCTAATTCCGTGTCTTCCTTGGGGGTGTTTTCGGTCAGATGCAGTTGGGTTGCATAGTGGTGACTCGTCCTTGGGGTCTCACCTTTTGTTGATTATTCCCAAAGGTCATAGTGAGCGCTGAAAAATCCCAAAGAATGGGGCCAAGGGTTTGTAACCATTTGGTTCCCATTCAAACCCTGCTAATGGAATGACCAGAAAATCAGCTTCGAACTCGGTTTTGTCAATGGTGAAATGGATGCTTCTGCAAAGGCCCAGACATTTGATGTTGTCCTCGTTGGCCACGGTGACCGTTGCTCTAGTTTCGCAGGCATGGGTGATTCGCAGGTGCTTGATAGCTGTCTGGCTGATGAAATTATGGGTGCTCCCTGAGTCGACTAAGCCACGCAGAGGGAACCCATGTACCATTGCTTAAATATGCATCGTATGGTCTGTCATGGCATGAAGGGAGATAGCAGGGTCGCCTTGTTCCTCTTCCATGGCAGATTCTAGTTCGTCATCACCCACCTCTAACCAGAATAGTCGTTTACATTGGTGTTCGACGGTGTATGGTTCGTCATAGTTGTAGCAAAGGCCCTTGGCTCTCCGTTCGGCCATCTCTACTTAGTTCAGTCGAAGGATAAAGGTAGGCGTTTGGGCCTTTTGGGTTTCTCTATTGCAATTTCCGCAGTGCTCTTAGTGGTAGGTTAGTTGCCACCCAAGCTGCGATTGGGATTTGCAAACCCCCGTTGTGCACCCGGTTTACGCATCGTCTTCTGTCGGGTTTCATAGGCACGTGCCAGGCTCATGATGTGCATCAAATCGGGTGATTTTTGAAGCTCCACTTCGAGGCGTATCCAATCCACTAACTCGGCTGTTTATATGCCGATGTATTGATCGACCCACACTACATGGCTTGCCCTTGCCAACTTTTCCTGGAATTGCTTGTTATATTCATCAACGTTTCTCGTTTGTCTCAAAGTAATCAAATCGCCCAATGGATTATTACAGGCGGGCAGTCCGAATGACAACTTGCAAAAGTACTTGGAACTCCCCCTAATCAATTCGAGGCCTTTCCCCTTCTAGCTGACGAAACCATAGTTTTGCTTCGTCAAGAAGGTGGAAGGAAGCCAATCCTACTTTGTCTGCGTCAGCTGTTCATTGTTTTGTAAAAAATTTCTCGCAACGGTAGAGCTAAATCAAAGGGTCTTCGGAGCTGTCATATATTGGGAAGTTGATTTTCGTGTATCGGGGCACCATAGCCTCGGTGGCCTGAAAGGGTTGGGTGTTACCGCCCTCCTGGATCTGTTGTTGTCGTTGTGGTGTGGGGGTGTTGCTGCCTGATGGCTCCCTTATGCCTACTGAATTGTTCTATAGGTGTTAGAGGAGCAAATCCATTTTTTGATCAAACTTCTGTGACAATTCTTGTATTTGGGAGTTTGTTCTCCGTTTTGATTCGATAATAATGGCTCGTAGTTGATTTGGGTCAGAAGGTGAATCGCTCATGGTGATTGGCTCTGATACCAAACTGTTATTAGTTTTGGCCTAGGCTCACGTCACCAGGCGATGTACCGAAAAATGAATGTCGTTGAGGGAAGACTTTCCCTTGTTGTCGTCCTTCTTCCACCCTGTGATGAAGGCGAAGGCAGAAGATTAGCTCGTTGCAGGGACCTGAATACTTGTGACCTTATCAAGAGAGAGAATCTGATCTTAAATAATTGTGTGTAAATATTGCCCCTTTTATTCTGTTGTAAACCCTCCATATATATAGCATTTGTCTCTTCTAAATTAATGCTACGATAATAAAGGTCTTATCCTAGTTGACAATGAATTTCCTATTCTAAAGATAACTATGGTAATACGTAACAACTTTGATATATATATTGAAAGTTATTTATCTATGCTGCAGACTCATAGGTTTTTATATAGAGCTAAGGTATATAGTTTTGGTAGTCTCCTAATTTAGGAAGACTCTTTATTTGGAAATATCCCTAATATAGTTAGATATTACAACTAAGGATAATCTCCAAGAATAATCCCTTAATTAAGGGACTATCTATTATTTGGGAATATCTACACTCCCCCAACTTGCTAATATCTATCATGCCCAACTTGCTAATTTGCTCTTCAAATGGTTATCTGAACACCCCTTTGTAAAGACATCTGCTATTTGTTCTTTAGTAGGAACAAATGGAATACATAAGCTTCCATCTTCCATTTTTTCCTTGATAAAGTGCTTATCAACCTCTTTATGTTTTTTCCTTTCATGAAGTACTAGATTGTGTGCAATATTATTGACTGCATTATTGTCACAATACAACTTCATGGGAGGCTTAACTTCCAAATATAACTCAGTCATAACTCTTCGGAGCCATAGGACTTCACACATTCCTTGAGCCATAGCCCCGTACTCAGCTTTTGCACTACTCCTAGCTACTACATTTTGCTTTTTGCTTCTCCATGTTACCATATTCCCCCATAGATAAGTGCAGTAGCCCGATGTTGATCTTCTGTCAGTAATTGAGCCAGCATAGTCTGCATTTGTATAGACTTCTATGCTTCTTTCTTCTTTATTCTAAAAAAACAATCCCTTACCAGGACATCCCTTTAGATATTTCAAAATTCTAATAACAGCCTCCAAGTGTTCTTCATATGGTGAGTGCAAAATTGGCTTACTAAGCTCACTGCAAGTGCTATATCTGGCCTAATGTGAGATAAGTAAATTAGTTTCCCAACAAGCCTCTGGTACCTTTCCTAGTTTACTGGCACAACATTTTCGGGCTGTCCAAGTTTCTTTTCTTGTTTCATTAGTGTATCACAGGGTTTACAACCACTCAAACCTATCTGTTTTAATAAATCCAAAGTGTACTTTCTTTTAGTCACCATAATTCCCTTTCTTGGATCGAGCTACTTCCATGCCAAGAAAATATCTAAGCTGCCTCAAGTTTTTTTCTTCAAATTCTGTCACGAGCTGAGCTTGTAACTTCTCTATCTCCTCAAGATCATTCCCAGTAATTATGATATCATCCACATACACTATTAGGACAACAATTTTACCTTCCCCATTCCTTTCAATAAACAAGGTATGATTTGATTGGCCTTGGGAATACCCTTGACTTGTTACAAATTTGGTGAATCTATCAAACTAGGCTCTTGGGGATTGTTTTAGTCTACACAGGACCTTCTACGTTTGCACACCTTGTCTCCAAAGCTTTTCTTGAAACCAGGAGGTGGCTCCATGTACACCTCCTCTTCCAAATCACCATTCAAAAAAGCATTTCTTACATCGAGTTAGATTAGAGGCCAGTCCAAGCACGCAGCCACTGATAATAGGACCCTGACAGTGTTCAACTTTGCCACTGGAGAGAATGTCTCAGTATAGTCCACCCCAAATGTTTAAGTGTAACCCTTTGCCACCAACCTAGCTTTAAATCTTTATGTTGACCCATCTGCATTGTATTTAATGGTAAATATCCACGGGTGTCCAACCAACTTTTTTCCTCTTGGCAGATCTATTCTCTTCCACATGCCATTCTTTTCCAAGGCCTTTAACTCTTCCAAAACCGCCTCTTTCCACTCAGGAACAGCCAGAGCATCATGTATATTGTTTGGAATTTCTGCACTGGTTAGTGTGGAAATAAAGGCAAAAAAAGTTGGAGACAAGTTTGCATTAGAGACAAAGTTAGAAGTTGGGTATTGTGTGCATGATCTTTTCCCTTTACTCATTGCAATAGAAAGAAAAATATCATCAGGGAGATCATTTGAGTTACCTGGTTGGGTACTAGAAATTTCAGTCTCGGATTGTGAGATGTCAGGACTTAGATTCGGAGATGATATTGGGTTATGTCAAAGGTTACTTCCCTTGCTTCCCTGCTATATACTGTACCGTGAATTGTTCTCTGCTTTTCTCTTCCTTCCTCCTTCTCAACCTTGTCTTCTTCCTAGTTTTCTTTTTCCTCCCCCTAACCAATAAACTTGTCTACTATTGGTCCTTCAAGGTTCAATATCTCAGTTTTTTTTCCACTATATCTCTCATCTTCCTCATTGAAATACTCATCCTTAAGATGAGTGTGACTATCATAAGGTTTACCTTCAAAAAATGTAACATCCATAGAGGTAAAATTTTTTTGAGATGTTGGATCAAAACACTTATTTCCCTTTTGGGTTCTAGAGTATCCAACAAAAATACATTTGATAGCTTTAGGATCTAGTTTGGATTTCTTGGGATCATGGTTATAGACAAACACAGTCCTTCCAAATATTTTCAGAGGGATAGGTGGTTTCGGTTTTGTATTAGGAAAGAAGGAAGATAAGATTTGTAATAGGGTTTGAAATTTTAAGGTTTTGGAGGGAAGTCTATTAATAAAAAAATTGGCAGTGAGAACTGCTTCTCCCCATAGGTATTTTGGGACATGTGTTTGAAAGTTGATTGCTCTAGCTACCTCTAAAAGATGTTTGTTTTTGCGTTTAGAAATTCCATTCTACTGTAGGGTGTAATTGCAGGAGGTTTGGTGGATAATCCCTTTGATATCTAGGAAATTTTTTAAGGCCAAGTTCACATACTCCTACCCGTTATCACTTCTTAACATTCTAATCTCCTTTTGAAATTGAATTTTAACCATGTTATAGAAGGACAATAATGTGTCACAAACATCCGATTTATCTCCCAAAAGAAACATCCATGTGACCCTAGAACAATCATCAATGAAAGTGAGGAACCACCATTTTCCATTAGGTGTTTGAATTCTAGAGGGACCCTATAAATCACAGTGTATTAACATAAATGGCTCCGAACATCGGCTGTTTTGAATGGGGTAATGACTTCTATGAAGTTTAGCTAATTCACAACATTCACATTGAAAGCTAGCACTTTTATTGATAGATAAATGAGGTAATGCAGCCTTGTAATTGATGGAAGAGTGTGAGGCTCTGATACCATGTAACAACTTTGATATATATTGAAAGTTATCTATCTATGCTGCAGACTCATAGGTTCTTATATAGAGCTAGGGTACATAGTTTTGGTTGTCTCCTAATTTAGGATTTGGAAATATCCGTAATATAGCTAGTTATTACAGCTAAGGAATCCTGTGCATCGTTATTTTAATTTGAAATATTTTTAAATCTAACTAGAAACTATTTTCAATTATCTTGACTCTTTTAATAAAATTTAATTGAAAATAATTTTCAAGAAATTATTCTTCTTACTTGTTAAAATTTATGAAAAACTCATTTTTTCAAAATTATATAAGTAACACTTTCTAGTCTAATTGGAAAATTATTTCTAATTTCATTACAAATTATTTTCCTTAATTAGAAAACTATTTTCTAATATTAAAGGAAACTACTTTAAAAATTAATAAAACACTTTTATATTCAATTAAGATAGTCATTTTATTTTTTTATTTGGAGATTGATATCTTAATTAATTAGAAAATTCTTTCTTTAATAAGTTAGAAAACTATTTTCAAAAATTAAAGAATGCAGATTTTTCTTAATTAATAAATAAAACACTTTTCAAAATTTAATTAGGAAAATTTTTTTAAAAAAATAAAGAAACTTATTATTCATAAATAAAGAAGCAGATTTTAAACAAATTGAACAATAATTTTCTAGACAAATAAAACAATAAATTTAATTTGTCTCAGTCAAATTCAAATAAATAAATTTAATTAAGAAATAACTTTCTTAATTACTGAAGAAAACAATTTTATTAATTTTAAAGAATCTAATTAATTAATTTTAATTTAATTAAAACTACTTAATTCTAATTTTAGAAACTATTTTTTCTAAAATTAAACTAGGAATCAATAAATTATTAATCTTAATCATATTAAAAAATAACTGCTTTAATTTTAAAATTGAATGTTAAATTCAAAACAATTTAAAAATCATGTTTGAAATTTAATTGAATAAAGAATACATGATTCCTTTTCAAGTTTAAGTCATACTTAAAACTTATAATCAAGAAACCCGTTCTAAGCATATGTACAAACAAGTTTATTCTAAGTTAAGAAATCTCTTATTCTTAACTTTGAATAACCATAAACCTAAGGACAAACACTCCAAAGTATAATCTTGTTTCCGAACATACCATTTCCTAAACCTATATCCAAACACCCTGCTTCTTCATCAAGAAAACCTAAACACCTTGCAAACATGACAAAACCCTAGCTTTCATCATGTTATAGGTGCTGCTAAGACCACTACGATATTGGTCGAATTTGCGAGGTGTCGTCTAGGGACTGAGGTAGCCCCAGGTTGACTCAACAGCAGCAAATAAATTGAGAAAGAGAATAATTTATGAGCTCACCATTGAAAAGTAAAGTATAGAGAAATCTTGGGGAAGAAGATTGTATTAGATTTTTTCCTCATTTTTTTTTACAATCATAGTATTTATAGAGCCAACATTCCAAAGCCTCAACATAACAACAAATATAACTAATGGAATAAAAATGACCACCCGTGAGGTGGCAAAATAACAAACTAACACGCAACACCTAATTTTAATTTTATTTTCCTTGTATTAACACTCCCTCCCTTGAAAAATCCTTGTCCTCAAGGATTGAAATGAGGATAACGCTTTTGAAGGTCCCAAAGATATTCCCAAGTGTTATCTTCTAGAGGTTGACCTTGCCACTTAATAAGAACTTGAGTCACCGCACGTCTACTCAGCTTGACAGTTTTTCATTCAATAATTGCTTCTGGTTCAGGAATGGATGAAGTATCACGCATAAAGGTAGGAAGGTCAACTTGCATAGCCAATACATTGTGACATTTCTTCAATTATGAGACATGAAATACATAATGGATTTGTGATCCTGAAGGTAGTGCTAACTGATAAGCAACAGCCCCGATTTTGTCAATGATCTTGCATGGCTCATAATATTTCAGAGCTAATTTTTCATTCACCTGTCGTGCCACTATCATTTGGCGATAAGGCTGCAATTTGAGGTAAACCCAATCACCCATTTCGAAGTGCCTTTGACTTCTCTTACAGTTAGCCATTTGACGCATTCGATGTTGAGCTCGGGACAAATGCCATTAGAAAAGTTTAGTCATTTCCTCTTGGGCTATCAGGCTATGGTCTACACTTCAATGTTAGTCTCACCCAGTAATTATGGAAGGTGAAGAGGAGGAGCATAGCCATAAAGAGCCTAGAAGGCGTTGTTTGAGTGGATGAGTGATGACTAGTGTTATACCACCATTAAGCTAAACCGAGCCATTTACTCCAAGTACTCGGGGAATCACCACACATGCAACGTAAGTGTGATTCGAGGCAATGACTGACAACCTTAGTTTGGCCGTCAATTTATGGGTGGTACGCGGAAGAGCGTAGTAAACTAACTCCCTAAAGTGTGAAAAGCTGAGTCCAAAAATTACTTAAAAAGGTAGGATCATGATCACTCACCATGGTAGACGGAAGACCATGGAGCTTAAATATATTGTTCATATAAGCCTGAGCCACTGCAAGAGCCTTGTAAGGGTGCTTAAGAGCAACAAAGCGAGCATATTTTGTGAGCCAATCCACCACCACCAACACCAAAGACTTGCTAAAGGAGTTAGGCGAGACTTCCACAAAATCAAGACTTATATCAGCCCATGGAGTATGAGGAATAAGGAGTGGCTAGATAAGTCTCGGGGTAGCCACATTTTCACCTTTGCAACGCTGGCAAATATCGGAAGCTCGAATAAAAATTTACACATACTTAGCCATTCCCTTCCAATAAAAAGGCCTTTGACCATTTGCAAGGTTACGTCACGTCCTAAATGCCCACCTGTGGGTGAACTATGAAGCCAATCGAGAATAGTTTTTTTCAATGAGTCATCATTCCTAACCATTATCTTCCCTTTACGCCTTAGCTCACCATTACGAAAGGAAAACTTATGATGAGACCCCGGCTGCTGTTGTGGAGCTTCGATTAATGCCCATAGCTGTTGATCAGTTTCCTAACCACTTTTTATTTCTGCCATGAGATCAATATGGGCTGCTGTAAGGGCCAAACAAAGTACTTCAGAGTGAGTGACACGAAAAAGTGAATAGGCAGGAAAATTGTCCTTCCGCTGCTTGTATTGAATATCCAATTCGAACCCCATCAACTTGGTGAGCCAAACCCGTTGTAATGGTGTAGAGACCCTTTGTTTAAGCAGGTACTTCAGACTCTTTTGATCAATACGAATCACAAAGGGCTTGGCGATAAACTAGGAATCCCACTTCTTTACTGCGAAAATGAGAGCCAACAATTCACGTTCATAAACTGGGTACCCTTGATGAAGAGGACTAAGGCTCTTGCTAATATAAACAATTGGGTGATGATCTTGCATCAAAACAACACCAATTTTATGACCCGAAGCATCGGTTTCAACAACAAACTGCTTATCAAAATTTGGCATAGTCAACATCGAGGCGGAAGCTAGAGCATGCTTGAGTTTATTCAAGGCATTGATGGCTAAGCCATTCCAGTGAAACCCCTCTTTCTTCAAAAGATCAATCAAGGGTTTAGCAATACGGCCATAACCTTGAATAAACCTGCAACAATACCCCGTGAGACTAAGAAAACCTTGAAGCTCTTTGCGGTTAAAAGGGATTGGCCAACCCTGGACAGTAGAAATCTTAGTTGTATCGGTTGATACACGGCCATGAGAGATAACATGGCCTAAATACTCCACTTCTGTGATAACAAAAGCGCACTTGGATTGCTTCAAGTACATATTATTTTTACGAATTTTAGTAAAACCATAGTGAGGTGCTCAATGTGTTGTGAGAGTGACACACTGTATACTCAAATTTCATCGAAACAAACCAATACAAACTGCCGAAGATACAGGCCAAAAATATTATTCACGAGAGCTTGAAATGATGATGGGGCATTGGCGAGACCGAACGACATCACAAGGAATTCATAGTGGCTGGAATACGTTTTGAAAGTTGTTTTGTAAACATCTGAGGGAGACATAAGTAATTGGTGATACTCGGAACAGAGATCAAGCTTAATGAAAACAGTTGCCCATCCCAATTCATCAAGTAACTATTTGATAATCGGGATAGGAAATCTATCCTTGATTGTTTGCTTATTGAGCTCCTGAAAGTCCACACATAACCGCCATGACCTGTCTTTTTTTCCTACCAACACAATCAGAGTAGTGTAGGGGCTCGTGCTAGATTGTATAACACCTTTATCAAACATATCTTGCACAAAATTTTCAAAGATACTCTTTTGAAAAGCTGGGTAACAATACGACCTTTTGTTCACCAGTTAAGAGCTCGGAATCAATGGAATTTGGTGATCAAATCCCTCACGAAATGGAGGCAGCTCCTTCGGCTCCTTAAACAAATCATGAAACTAATTTATAAGTTGCTCAATCAATATAGCCACATCAAGGTTAGCAGTAGCATTAATAGAAAACAAAGAAATAGTTTCCAAATTGTTGCCCCATGAATTTTCTTTTTCCAGAACATGAAGCATGGCTAAGTGAGGGTTATGATCTAGAACACGTAACACTGACTTCCCTTTTGTGACTTTCACAGTAGTAGAATTTAATCCCCCCAGAACATAGCGTGTACCATTATAAAAGAAAGCCATGGTAAGTTTTTGGAAATCCCACATAATCGGCCCCAAGGTTTGAAGCCATTATACATCTAACACCATATCACAAAACCCCGGTGGCAATATCATAAAGTCTGCATTAAAATAAGAATTTTGCAATTTCCATGAAAATTTTTTACATGCAACTTTAGTAATCAACATACCCCCATTCGCTACCAAAACAGGCAAGGGCTTTGTGGATTACAAAGGATACCCTAATTTAATGGCCATTGCCTCATCGAGAAGATTATGGGTGCTTCCACTATCAATGAGTATATGAAGTACAACTTTGTTGTGGTAGCCCGTGACTTTGTTGTGGTAGCCCGTGACCCTCATAGTTTGAAACTTAGTTGACCCGATTAAAGCATGAATTGAAATGTGCAAATCAACCTCATCATCTAGTTCATTAGACCCCCCCCCACATCTAATTCCTCCTCTTCAATCACCTCTCCATCTCCTTCAAGTACATATAGTTGGGATCGTTTGTGTTTGAGGTGGTGGCCCAGGGTATACGACTTATCGCAAATAAAGCATAAACCTTTAGATTTCTTTTCTTCAATCTCGGTTCGACTCCTGGGTAGTTTGTCTATAAAGCGTGACTGGAATTTTTGTGGGTTATTTATAGGTTTATTCGTGGTAGGCGTGGGATTTGGTGGTGGTAAACATAATGGGGCAGTGGGTTTGGGGAAGGCTGAATTTGTGGAGGTCTAATTTTTGTGTGGGAATTTTTGGATTGAAAGGGGCTGTAGGCTAGATGCCTTATAGAGTTTGGCCAACTGTGTCACTTGTTGAAGGGTACTTGGTTTAACATTCTCACATGCATTTAGGTATTGTGTTTTAGACCAGTGAGAAAATGCTAAGAGCATGTTTGGTGGGTAAAGATGAATGGGGTAGGGTCAACTCAAACTTATCATAATAGTCTTAAAATGAGTGATATTGCTTCAAACTCACCAATTCAGACATCGGATCATCATATAAACCCCCAAAATGTTGGGTGATGTCCAAGATGTACTCGGGCCAAGCCGTGTATATTTCCACATTGTTAGTCATATAAGTTCTATGCCATTGCAAAGCTTGCCCCTCTAAATACACCGACGCAAGGAAAACGTTGGTCTCGAGAAGAGTACTATCAATAGCAAAAAATTGCTCATAGTGATATAACCACTCTTTCACATAAGTTCCATCAAATTTAGAGAACTCAATTTTTGACAATCTAATAAGCAATGAATATTTATCATCAGATCGTGAGAAGTTATCTCCACCTTCTGATTGGCTACCATCACCTTTGTTTATAGGTGGTTGTAAATTGAGAGCCCCCAGTCACTGTTAGATTGCCTCTGCCACAAGAGTACCCATTTCCAAGTTCAACAACTCCAATTTTCGATCAAGCTCCATTTCCTATTGTTGATTTCGCTCACCTATCTTCCTCACGGTTTCCTCCAATTCTTGGAGAGTGTGTAACATCCCCTCACCAATAGGAAGGGTATAGTGGTAATTTGAAATGTTTAGGAGTGTTTATAGTGTATTGACATATTCATGCA
>JANZXR010379858.1:0-17903 GCA_027575705.1 Erythroxylum echinodendron
ACAACAATTTTATCAAATTAAACCTCAAAATAGACTACTCACATGCTTACTAGTAAGAAAAGGATCGGGGTCCAACAACAACAAATCGAAATAAAACACAATCAAATTAATCTTATTAATCTTAAGAAGAAATAACTCAAAGGTGAGTTTAAAGAAAAGCATCAACATTCAATGAAAAATATTTTTAATCAATCTCAAAACTTCATACATCATTGAAATTGAAATAAAAACTAGAATATACTTTCGGAATGGATTTTGGAGTTGTGACTGCAAGAAACCACTTATTTCGGGAACTACGATGTGTCAAGCGTGTCTCCATGCCTCTCTTCCTTCGTCTCCTTCCATATTCGATTGATCTATAAATAGGTCTTCCCTTGGATTTTCGACAAAGTCTCTCTCTTTCATAGCTTTTGGCTCTCTAATCTCCTGGCGATTGCTAGGTATTGTTCTATTTATTCTATAGCAGGCCTAGGTCAAACTCACCAAAAATTTGACTTTTTCTGTTAGCCCAACGCAGCGCACTACCGTGGCCCTGCCAGCCACGATCATAGCCTGTTATTTAACCTTTCTGCGATGATCACGGCCTGGCTATGCACCATTATGGCCTAATTTGATGCTCTCTGTCATGATCGTGGCCCATGATGATGATCGTGGCCTATGTTTTTAAGCTCGAAACTCTTCAAATCTTCACTGTTTTGCCCTGTTTACCTGCAACACTAATACACACATTAAGGCACTTAAAAAATATACAGTTTAAGCTCAAAGATTAAGACTAACCTAATAAAACACTTAAACACAAAAATTAATCTAATTAATCCCTAAATTCTTGCTCAACACTTAATTTAACAAAAAATGTATAACAAATTAAGCCCTAAAATATCATACAAAACACTACTATCAGTGAGATCATTAGAAGAGTTCAGTCTTTACTTAAGGCTATATAGAAAAAAGGACAAGAGTTTCTTTGTCACCTATATGGATGCCTCAAATTTAGCTTAATTATTGTCCACTATGTCAAATTTATCTATCAAATCCCTTTTTTTACTAACCTTTAAATCTTAATTTCCTTAGAAAAGCTCTCATTTACAGAGTGCCCAGAGCTATTGGATATTATTAGAAGGAGAATTAAGGCTTGGACCTCTAAATGTTTATCCTTTATAGGAAGGTTATAATTAATTTTCATAGTTACTAATATTTTATATACTTATTGGTCCTCTATGTTGCATTTACTATGAAGTTGTGCAAAGAGATTAAAAAACTTTTAAGTTTCTTTGGACTGGCAATAAGTCTTCTAAGCTTTTTACAATAGTAAGTTGGAAGGAAATTTGTATACCAAGAAAAAAGGGGGATTAGGAATTAAGTATACTAAGATGCTTCATCAAGAAGGTAATAAATGATAAAGAAACTCTTTGGTTGAAAAGGCTATATGAGCATTATTTAGAGAGATTTAGCTTGTAGACAACAAAACCAAGAGCTGATTCATCTTGGAATTAATAGCAATATTGACCTTTAGGGACCTTATTCATCCCTTCATCAATTACAAGGTAAGAAATTAAAATTACTTAGTTATGATATGAAACTTAGAGTGCGTTAGGATTATTTGCTTCCTAACTTTGCTAGCCTTGGAGTGATGTATCCTACAATGCAAAATTTAGTTCCTTAATCAAAAAGGGAAGCTAGCATTGTGACAATAGAGATGCATAGTTTTTCCAAAGTTATTACCCTTAAACCCCTCTTAACTACCAATTAGAGGATAAGGTTATTAGGCTCAAACACCCTTTTGGCTTATTTACAAACAATTCTTGTGTGGGTGTGATAAAGAAGTTAGTAACAGTAATGAACTAACATTCTCTTAGAAAAAATTTATTATTCCTAAGCTTTGTTTTACTCTATGGCTTGCAGTCAAGGAAAGACTCACTGTAATGAGTAGAACAAAATGCTCTAATAATGTTTGTTTTAAGTTGTGTATAGAAGAACAAGCAATCAACAGTTATCTTTTCTTCAATTTTCCTAACTCTAATAAGGTATGGAGGGATGCTTTTATACTATGAAACCTAGATCCTTAAGTTGTAATCCAATGGCTTTCCACCATCCTTATGGGGTATAAAGATGATGAAATTCTCTATACTTTGTTCTTTGCTAGCTTATTTTATATTGTTTTGTGGGGAAGGAAGCAAAAAATATTAAAAAATATCCAACCTAACACAATAATTAAATGAATGTAATATTAGAAGAATTAGGGAATTATATATAGCTAGAAGAAAAAGCTTGACTTTTTCTTTATTGTTGACGTCTAGTTGGTGCATTTAGTGAATTATCATAACCTTGACTTATTACAGGTTTGTTGTTAGCTTTGTATTGAGCTCTTATGGTCTCGAGTTTTATTATTTTTGACAATTTTGTACATTGCATGTAAAAATATTTTAATATCAATGCAATTTATTCACTTCACAAAAAGAGCTTAAGTTTAAACACGTATAGGTTCTAAGGAGACTCTAAATCTAGATCTTATTTATTAGTAGATTATTTCATTCTTGTTCATTACTTTGGTTTGTTATTTCAAATTAATAATTTTTTCATTAATGATTATTATAAGTAAACCATTTGTTTTGCTAGATTAGATAATAAAAAGATAATTAGTATTAATACTTGTAATTATCATTAAAAAGATACTCATATTCAACAGACTAATACTATAAGAATGATCGGTTTACTTACCTAGTTGATTTTTAGTATTGTTTGGAAAATATACAATCAACTTTTAGGATCTTTTTTGTGGAATAAGATATTAAAATAATTTATTTTTATTATTCTAATCAATTTTATTTTCTATTTGAATTTATTTATTTTAAAACTTTCTTTCTTAATCTTATATTTGTTTGCTAAATTTCAGGATTTGGGTATTTCTATTTATAACCAAAAGTAGTCCTGGAGAAGGTCTCCTTGCTCTCCAAACGCTCATTTTCTTCTATTGCATTGTTCTGGTTGGTTCGCTTATTCTGAACTGACTTAATATCTAAACTCATTTTCTCTTATAGAAAATCACTTTCTACTAACCTTTCCCACTTAACACTTTTGTCTAAAAGTTTTCTACTATAGGAAATCAGTCATGAATCTTGTTTTATAAAACACCCTTGCCTTTCTTATCCCTTAACCTTACCTTAACCACTATATTCCTTTATCTTCTAAGCTCACTTCCTATTAAAGATAAGGAAAGACTTCAAACACTGTGGAGAAAGGAGAAACTTCGATCACTACCCCCCATTAAATAAGCTTGTCTAGAATAAAGTTACGAGGGATCTTGCTTCTTTTGATAAACTACATTTCATTCCCCCTCCGGAACTTGGAAACTAGGTCTTGAGTCTCTATGAAATCCTGTATATGGGAGCTAAGAAATAGAATTTCTCTCTAGTTAGACAATTCATGGGTAAGCAACCTACATTCTTTAGTCTAATAATAGGTTTCTTTAGCATGGAAGAAACGTAGTTATATAAGTATGTTGATCAGTGAAGATGAGTTCTTTATATTTAGATTATTCTGAAAAGAAGCTATATAAAGGGTCATCAGTTTAAGACTATGAACAATACAAGGGAAGCCTATACTAGTCAAATTGGTTTTGGGGTCTCTCTAGATAGGACTAAGCTAAATTCATTACCTATCTAGGATAATTTCCACAAGATGTCACTTGAGTATTAGTCCTCTGAAGGTATGAGCTACTTAACTAGATCTTTAAGCATACTTATAAGCATGGATGACGACAAAGCTCGTCTAACTAGGATTATTGATAAGTGTGAATTACTTCATGTTTTGGGGCTTAGTTTGTTATATATTAAGTGTTAATTTGAGTGTTTAGTATGTGTTTAGGTTAGAATTGTGCTAGTTTGTGTGTTTAAGTGTTTTGTGGGTTAATATAAGTCTTTGAACTTAAATATTATGTTTTTGAGGTACTTTGATGTGTTTGTTAGTGTTTCAGGGTCAACATCGAACCACGGAAAAGTTTTAGAGAGACATAGGCTAAAACAATGGCCCATGATCGTGGCATAATAGGCCATGATCATGACAAAAGCATTAGAGCTAGCCCACGATTGTAACACCCACATACCCCATAGAAGGACATATAGATGCTACATAAAACAAAACCAAAATAGTTCAAATCATACAAAAGCATTTCCTGAAACTTAAGGAACATACATTTCATTCATTAAAGGTTGGGTCATATTTAGGAGATAGCATACATATGGTAATTATTTTGTACAAGCCTTAAATCCAAATCCAAACTATATTAAGGTTATTACAAACCATTTACAACAAAATACAACATGTCTCATTACATTGAAAAATAATAACTCAAAAATAAACTGAACATTCCGAAAAAAAACCACGATCTTCTTGGCCACTACAATTGTTTTTGTCCAAGTCTTAAGTCTTCTTATCAAAACCTACACGGAGACAAAACCACCGTATTAAATGTATAGCTTAGTGGGGAATAACTTAACACATATAATCTGGCAATTGTTCCCATCAATTCTCTAGCATTCACATGTAATGAATCATATCAAATCTCAGACAACCTTTAATTGTTCAAATTAATGAACAATCCAATATCATTTGCATCAGAAACAGAATATAACATATCGAAATAGAATACAAAATATAGAATATACTTTGCTTCTAACTTACATATACCTAAATAGAATATCAGAATCACAATATAGAACCTTAAAGTAACTGAATAAATCTTGTTTATATTAGAACAACATTTAGATGTATTAGAATTTAATTTAACTTATATCAGAATTGAACGTATCAAAACACAAAACAAGTTAGCCTGCTAATCCTTTTTACAAAAGTGGGTAACAAAACCAGAACAGGAAATACCTATTGGTATCACAGAATAGTAGAGACTTATGTCTCAAGAGTGAAGTGTCCTTATCAGGAGACACCAAAGTATCAATATCAGGAGAGACTTAAGTCTTAGACATAGTAATTTCTATATTAGGAGACACTAAAGTGTCGACACCTTAGTGTCATAGGAGTAGATGCAGACCTTTCTACATGTGCCTGTTTACCTACGAATGTGACTTGACATTTTTAAAACAATCCATTTCAGATTTTACAATCACAAGCAAAAGATGTTGTCTTTATTCCACTTTCCTCAAATTAAACATATATGTATGCACATCCAATTAATCATACCTTACAGGCACAAACATTTACAATAATGTAACATTAAAGGCATTGTGTATTTACACATTTCATATCATGACATAAAGTTCCAATTTGTAAACAATCGCATTTAATTCACATAACATAAACCTTTTGATACACATTGGTATTCATAAGAACACATTAATCTTTAAACACATCATTCTTTTAAACATTAGACACATTATTAATTAACCTCACATTGTTTAACTAATTACCTCCATTAATAAACCATAGCTCAATTACATTTTACTCCATTAATCTAACATCATCTAGGTTCATTTATAATCTCAATTAACTTTAACTAAACCATTATTAAGTACCTTAACCTCATATATGTCAACAATTACACTAAACCAAATTCAGCATTTTTTTTAGATTTTCTCAGGACAAGTTTCGGGCTAGTTTCGTATGGCCATTATCACATAGAAACTGAAGTTTCTAGGCAATATGTTCTTCTAAAAAATGTTTCCCTATGCGTTAAGTTTCTAATTAACTAATGTTAAGACAATTTGGTTAATTATACCTAAAGCTATACCCAAAATACTACTAACTATTCTTAAACAGTGATAGTAACCAAAACTCAAATCCAAGCCAAATTTTAAAACCTTAAAGATGGAAATAAAATTCCATTCCTTGATGAAAATTGTAGAAATATGTATTTAGTTTAGTATACAATTAAAATATCCCCATTTGGATATCTACAGGTCAAGTTATGGCTAAAATACTGAGGTTTGTTCAATAGAACCACTACAATTAACTCACAACTTACACCTTCAACACTCCTTCAGCATAGTTCATCAATTATACCTTATTCATGCCTCAATTCCACATCAATTTCATGTCCCAAATCAATTCAAAAATTATGCGTTAAATAGCTTACAAATCAATATCTTCCACATATTAAAACCAAACCAGAAATTATCACACAATGATGAATTTTTCAGCATACATTTCTCATCATCTTAATACATATTTCATGCCAATTCAAATCATATAATACTTGTATCAATTACCTTTCCTATTTAATTGTAAACTCATACTTCAAAAAATCAGGTAATCTAGCAAAAACTAAAACAACATTGCATTTGTCAATTTAGAATTATTTTTCCATCACTTCCAAGCCACCTACACACACCTAAAATCAAGGTGTAAATTTGAGCATTAATAAGACAATAACACTGAAAATAGCAAGTAATACGTCTTAATGTAGTAACTTACAAAGATCTAAGTGAAGATGATCTAAAATCAAGAAAAATTCCAGAAGTTGCGAGGGAGTGAGTGGTTTTGGTGGAGAGGAGCAAGGAAGAGAGGTGGAGAGGTGTCATTAAACTCCTTAAGGATGTATCAACTAACATGTCATGCCATGTAACACTTGATTATGCTGCCATTTGTCACCTTGAGATGTTGTCATTAATCACCTACAAATCAATCCACATATCACTCCAAAATTGATCCACTTCTCATATAATCATTGGTCCATTTATCAACCTACTAATGGTGCCAAATGTCATTCAAAGTATAGGCTTAGTTATACTAATTTTCATTTACCAATTTGTCTTGCCACTTGAAAAATTTTCTTACTCTAAATGTCCATTTTAACACCTCAATTATCTAATGGTATTAGTTAACTCTAACTCACTAAGTATGATCCATTAAATAAAATTTAAGACTTATGCAATTTATAATCATATCACAATTTTTAGTACATATACTTTTATGCATATGTAACATTTAAACTAGCATACAATTTGGGGCCTTACAATGATCATGACATAGGCGACGATCGAGATAGAAGCCTAAGATACTACCTACGATCATGGTTTGATTTCCATAATCATGACAGAAAGGTTGAATGTGGCCCATGATTGTGGCATTCAGGTTATGGCCCACGTCAGACAAATGTGTAAACAGGTGAAAATGTCAAGTTTTGAGAGATTTTTTTTACCGTTTTGAACCTGAAAAAACCCTATGGCTTCTCAGAACATAAAAGGTATTTAAAGAACAAAAATCGCACAAAGGTGGAGCTTTCGCATCAGCCACAATTTTGAAACCTTAGAGAGCCATGGAGAAGAAACCTATACAAAGTACTTCTTGGAACAGGAGTTTTCCTGCCATTACTGTGCTCGTCATCTATTTCGATTTTGTCTCCAGTTAATTTTCCATTTTATTATTATATAAAATTGGGATATTCATTGATGATAGAATTGTTTGAATATTGAGAAATGCCTAAACGCACCTTCGGGTTATTTTATCTTTGATATTAATGAAATTTGATTATTGTGTTTTTATTGTATTTCTTGTGATTTAATTTTTGCATTTGTATAATTTGGTGATAAACTGAGAGGATGAGTCGAGTGAAAAATCATTAAATTGGACTAACGAGTGCTAGGTAATTTAAAAGAGTGAGAATTAAATCAAATCAATAAATTTGTGCAAAGAGAGACCTTGCTTAGGTTTTTGATAGTTTTTGGACAACTTCAGATCTAATTTAGGTTTTGAATAAATTGTTAATCGAGAGATTGAAATTCCCATAATCTAGTTAGGTTTATAAATTAGGCTTAATGATTATAACTCGAGAGAAAGTAATAAATAAGATTTTAATTTTTATTTTGGTTATTTCTTTTCTATTCCAGAAATTGTGCTTTTTGCATGAACACAAGAGTCACAAAGGTTCAAGTCATGTAGCTGAAACTTTACATTTAGACATCACTCGACTAAAATGGACCATTAGGAAAGATTGGCGTGAAGAATAAGAAATTATGAAATCAACAATGGCCAAGGAATTTCAGCAGAATATGCATCATGGAGTGAACTAAGGATGTCAACAACGAACCCTTATGGACTTCATAAGGCGGGGTTTAATGCGGCTAGCCAAGGAGTAGCTAGGCCGCTTGTTTAAGCTGCCTCATTTGAAATAAAACCATCCTCCTAAATATTCTTCAACAAAATGTGCAGTTTTATAGATTGATAAATGAATATCACAATGCATATATAGTAAACTTTCTTGAAATCCATGATACGTTCCGGTACCATCAGATGTTGAAAGCTGCGGTCAAAATTCAGCTTTTTCCCTTCCTTAGAGATAAAGAAAAGGCTTTGCATCATTCCTTAAACCTAGCCAATGTCGTGACGTGGGATCAGCTAGTTTGTGCTTTCTAAGATAAGTATTTTGCTTTAACTAAGACCACCAAGATTTGCAACGGAAGTGTCCACACTATAACTCACCAAAGGAATTTCTATTGCAAACATTCTATAATGTAGTAAACCTATTGTCGAGAGGCACAACTGATGGAGCTTCATGAGGATCACTGATGAAAAGGACAATTGCTGAAGCAAAAGAGCTGATAGAAGAGATGGAAAATAATAGCTGATTGTGGAAAAATGAATGGAGTAAATAAACTTCTTCATTCCGAGAGTAAAAAAGAATTATGGTTATCGATCAAATGACAGAAATGCAAGCGAAAATTGACAACTTGACGCAGCTGCTCAACAGCAGGAAGACTTCATCTTTATCCCTGATGAAAGCCGTACAACTAAAGTGTGAACTCTATAGAGAAATGGACCATGATTCCTTAGACTATTACTTGATGAAGGAAAACAATCTAGAGCAAGTAAATTATATGGGAGTGTAATATGGATGAGGAAGGGGAAATAATCCCTACTCTAACACTTTTAACTTTGGGTGGAAGAATCACCCTAACTTCTCTTGGATAAATAATGTTGGAGGACAGTTTAGGTTATAAGGACAAGCAAGTTTGAACAAATACTAAAGGACCATACCTCATTAATGCACAATCTGGAAGTTGAAGTTAGTCAACTAGCGAAGGAGATATCCTCTCAGAATGCAGGAACCCTTCCAAGCAATACCAAGTTTAACCTGAAAGAATAGATTATGGCTATCATTCAGACCCAGGAGAAGGAACCTAAACATGTGAATGAAGATAGAGATAAAAGAGAAGGATAGGTAATTATGAAATTCCTTCAAAGTGAGCTCGACATTGAGCCAGTAAAGAACCTCGATATAAATTCCAATACCCTATTCTAGCTTAGCAGAAGTCAATTTCAAGTAGGATGGTCGTAAGATTACATACATTAAGTTTTACTATTTATACGAAGAAACCTAATCTACTCCTAGAATCTAAAGTTGCCCTAAACTACAATAATTTTAAACAATTAGATAATGCAGGAATTAAGTCAATCAATAATCAAATAAGAGAATCTAATGTGCAGAAAAGTCACAAAATAGTAACTCACACAACAATCCGAAATCTATCTAGAAATAGCCAAGTGAGAGAAAGGGGTATTTAATTCGAAACTAAAGAAAATCTAACCAATTATGTAATTTTTGACTTAACGGTTCTAGCTCTGTCTCGATTTATAGTTCTTAACCCAAATTGATGACCCTTTTATTTAAATTATGGAATCACGATCTCTCTATTTACGATTGACTCAAAACTTAAATTAGTTCTAAATTGTCTAATAACCTACTAGGAATCTATGCTCGATCTCTCGTTACACCACTCTACGGCTTGGTTCAATCCTCTACCTATCGATTCACCTAACTCTCGTTAGGACAAATCGATGATTTTTACTGAGCTCACCCTTTTAGCTTATTGCCAAGTTATTAAAAACAAAATTTGAATCATAATTAAATCGAGAATACACAATTAAATAAACTTTGTTAATCTCAACAACTAAAAACCGCGAAGGTAAGCATAGACAGTAAATGAACACTCAACAACACTATTTCCAATGAATATCCTAATTTTATACATCCATAAAATCGAAATAAAAATAATAAATACTATCAGAGAGGATCTCAGAGGTAGCGAATGTGAGAAACTACCTGTTCCAAGAAGTATATTATGTCAAACTTATTTTTGTGTTTCTCTTCCTTTGTCTCCTTCCTTAATCTCTTAATCTCTCTATAGGTTTCTCTTAGAATTGAAAGAATGACACTCTCTTTCATGACTCTCTAGGATCCCCAAAAAACTCTTTGCAGCTGTCACATCATGTTCTATCTGTTTTATGGAAGCCCTAGGTCGAAGTCGGGGTCGAAATGGTCCACAAAATCTTATGAAACTTGAGTTTTTCTGTCAGCCAGATGCAGGGCACGATTGTGGCCAGCTCTTTAACCTTTTTTTTATGATCATGGCCTGCTGTGCATGATCGTGGCCTCGATATATGCTTTCTGTCACGATTATGCCCTCATGCACACAATCGTGGTCTGTGCTTTTGGTTTGACAACTGCTCGAATCTTCTTTGTTCTTCATCATTTACCCTAAAACATTAACAACATCATTAAAGTACCTCAAAAATATAACAAATAAGCTCAAAGACTCATACTAACCTATAAAAACACTCAATCTAACATAATTAAACCCTCATTGCATACCCAACACTCAAATTCACATTAAATACATCCCAAATTAAATCCTAAAATATCATGCAAATGACACCTATCAACATCCCCACACTTAAACGTTTGCTTGTCCTCAAGCAAACAATACAACAACGGATAACAACATAACACACAATGTAATAATGAGGCAATGGCTCTGACTTCATGAAACAAATTTAATCTTGAACATAATCATTCAGTTATGTCAAATCATTAACATGCAAAATATGTGTCTAGGGGCTTTGCACTAAATATACAACTCAATTAAGACCTAAATGTTAACTTATTTACCCTTTTGAATTGTACATGCACATTAATAATTTTTCGGACCCTCAGACTTTGTAACTTTTCCTAAGTATATTTTCATGAAAATTCAAGCTTATTAAAGTCTGGTAGGTTTTTATTAGAAAACACCTTTTTTATTACCCAAACTTAATCTTTTACTTGGAGGCAAACATTTGTGATCAATGTCGATCCAGTTACTCAACTAAATCATTTTACTAAACAGTTTGGTTAAAACGTCATTATAGTACTTTTACAAGGAGGCACACATTTGTGATGCGCGTCGATCTAGTTACTCAGCTATTACCACGTTTTCAACTGGATATTAGTTTTATTCATAACTTGAAGGTTAGCGGAATAATGAGTTATTAACATTTTTTTCACCTACTTTGTTGCTTTTAGCTATTTGTTTTCATAAAAATACTGGTCAAGCTACATAAGCTAAAAGACCTCAATTTATGAATGAATGTGACAATCTAGAGGGTGCTAAATTTAGACTAAGTCCTTATTAGTATGTATAATTATCCAAAGGCCCCCTAATTCACTAATTTCGCAGCCAATGTTCGTTCATAATCTAATAGACTATGTCCAAAATTAAATGAATTTTACTCAATTTAAGCCATTGACATATACATAAACTTCACACAGTGTAGCCTAATAACTATCATATAGTATGCAAAATCACATTAAAAAATAACACACAATCCCTCCCCACATTTGAACAACACATTCCTCAATGTGAGAAGGAAAACCACACAAGCACATACACGAAGGGTAAAGACAAGAAAATAACGTAAAAAATAAACAATAATAATAGAAATACAAGAAAAAACAGAAACAAAATAAAACTGAAGACTAATTTGGAAAAAAAGATTTTCGGTTAAACATGAATTCCTAAAGAGATGGTGGTGTTTATGGCGTTGGAGGTAAGATGTTCACATGCCTCATTCACATTTTATTTTAACTAAATCTAACTATACCTAACATTTTCAAACTAAATCTAAAATTTCTGGTTTATGGTCCATATCTTAATCTTTCTTCCAAGAATGCATTTTCAATTATTCAGAGACAAGGAAATCACTTCCTTATCTTTTGGAATTGCTCCTCTAATATACAACTTGCACTGACATCCAATGACTTTAAAAGTCTCCTTGTTAGCATTTTCCAATTTGAGAGCTCCATGATTAGAAACTTGAATGACCGTGTCTCCTAGAAATAACCTCAATCGGGAATTATATAGTAGAACAGTGTCTCCTACTTTGAATTCCGTTTTTTTAGATGAGCATCCCTCCATTTCTTAACCTTTTTTCATGTAAAGTTTGGCATTCTCATAAGCGTTAAAATGAAATTCTTCAAGCTCGTCCAATTGTAAAAGTCTCTTTTTGTTGGCTTACTTCTAGTCAAAATTTAATGTTTTAATTACCCAATATGTTATATGTTTTAATTCGACCACCAAATGACAAGCTTTCCTATACACAAGTCTATAAGGAGTTGTTCCAATGGGTACTTTAAATGCTATCCTATAGGTCCGTAAGGAATCATCTTACTTAGCTGCCCAATCTTTCCAAGAATTGTTCACTGCCGTTTTCAGAATTCGTTTAATCTCTTGGTTAACAACTTCCACTTGGCTACTTTATATGGATGGTAAAATGTGGAAACTTGGTGGTGTACTCCGTATCTTTTTAGGAGTTCATCAAAATATTTGTTGCAAAAATGTGCACCTCCATCACTTATTATTGTACATTGCACTCCAAATTTGTTAAATAGCTGTTTAATGAATTTTTGCACTACCTTCCCTTCATTGGTTGGAGATGTTTTCACTTCTTCCTAATGCGAAACATAATCGACTCCCATCATAATGTACTTGTTCTCCATTGATGATGGGAATGGACCCATAAAATCAATCCCCCAGACATCAAAGACCTCTAACTCTTGAATGTTGGATAAAAAAATTACATCTCTCTTGGAGACATTACCCATCCTCTGACATCGATCACATTGTTCCACGTAGGTCTGTGCATCCTTAAACAACTACGGCCAATAAAATTCACTCTCTAGTATCTAAGTTGTTGTTATGTTGGCCCTATAATGCCAGCATACTGTCCTCTATAACATTGCTTAAAGATGTCTAACATTTCCTCCTCTAGAACACAATATCATATTAATCCATCTACACATATTCTATATAAAGTTGGCTCATCCCATATGTATCGATTGTAGATCGATTGTAGTCATGCAAAAATTTCTTCCTTTGTTAGTACGAGAGGTTTGATGGGAGTTTACCACTGGTAACATAATTAGCGATATCTGTAAACCATAGAGTAGTTAGGCTCTGAAGTAGCATCAGAGTTTCATCAGGGAAATTTTCGTTAATGTACTTACTTGGCTTACATTCCCCTTCTTCAAGTTTGGATAAATAGTTTGCAACCACATTTTCTATTCCCTTTTTATCTATCACTTCTAAATCAAATTCTTGCAAAAGGTACTGAACCAAAAAGGAACTGTCAAAATTTATCACACATATACACCACTACGAGTAATTCCTTTTCAGTAGTGGTGTAGTTCAGTTGGGACCTGCAAGAGTTTTATTAGCATAATAGATTTCATGCAATTTTTTATCTTTCCCTTGGCCCAACAGGCAACCTATGGCTTGGTCACTTGCATCACACATAACTTCAAATGAAAGTGTCCAGTCAGGTGGTGATAGAATTGGTGCTGGTATTAATGCCTCTTTTAAAGTGTTGAATATAGATATACATTTATCAACAAACACGAAGGGCACATCCTTAACTAAGAGGTTGGTTAAAGATCTTGTAATTTGCAAAAGGTCCTTAATGAATCGTTGGTAGAATCGTGCATGACCTAAAAATCCTCATACCCTTTTAAAATTGCTTAGGGGTGGAAGTTTTTCTATTAGCTTCGTTTTCGCTCTGTCAACTTCAAATCCTTGATATGAGACCTTATGTCTAAGAATGATCCCTTCTTACATAATGAAGTGACATTTCTCCTAATTCAGCTCTAAGTGTGATTCTTCACGTCTTTGAAGATCTTTAGCCAAATTAGTTAGACACGAATCAAAGGAATCTGCAAAGACTGAAAAGTCATCCATGAACACCTCTATTATGTCTTCTATCATCTCAGCAAAGACTGACATCATGTACCTCTAAAATGTTGCTGTAGCATTGCAAAGTCAAAAAGGCATTCATTTGTATGCGAAGGTTCCATAGGGGCAAGTGAATATAGTTTTATCTTGATCATTAAGGTAGATGAAAATCTGATTGTAGCTCGAGTATCCATCTAAGAAGCAATAAAATGAATGGCCAGCTACCCTTTCTATCATTTGGTCTATAAACGAAAGAGGGTAGTGATCTTTCTTAGTCACTGAGTTGAGTTTATGGTAATGTATACATACTCTCCACCCCGTGACTGTTTTGGTTTAAAATACTTCTCCAGTTTCACTCTCTATCATCGTCATTCCTCCCTTTTTAGGTACATATTGCACTGGGATGACCTATTCACTATTAGAGATGGGATAAATTATCCCTGCATATAAGAGTTTTATCATCTCCGTCTTAACCACCTCTTTCATGTTAGGGTTTGGTCTTCATTGATGCTCTCGCACCATTCTACTTCCTTCCTTTGGTGTATGCAGACATTTGGGCTTATTCCTTGAATGTCAGCAATCTACCATTCGATAGCTTTCATCCGCTTCTTAACAACTTCCACCACCTTACTTTCTTACTTTTCACTCAATTGATTGGAAATTATTATAGGTAGAGTTTGACCTTCACTAAGAAAGGCATACCTGAGTTATATAGCTAAAGGTTTGAGCTTTAATATCGGAGGTTTCTTTGAAGATGGTGGTGTGAGTGCTTCGGTTCAAACTAATTTGTCTTGATGTACTGGAAAATCTGCCTCCTCCATCTCATTATCTTCTTTCGATTCAAGAATTTGGTGTTCATTGTTAGCTTCTATTTCCAATGATTGCACTTTTGTTATGCATCTCTCAACTTGTTCTTACAAACTTTGATCCATGATTTCAACTTTCATACATGCGTTACTCGCTGTCGGATTCTTTAAGGCTTTGTCTATATTAAATTTAACATGATCTTCACCTATTTGAAGTGCCAATTGACCTTTGTGAACATCAATTATGGCCTTTCTAGTGTTCATAAATGGTTGACCTAAGATCAGTAGACAGTTTTTATCCTATTTAAAATCCAAAACCACAAAATCTACTAGAATAATGAACTTATCTACTCGCATCAAAACATCCTCCGCTATTCCTAACAGCCTCTTAGTGGATTGATCAGCCAGTTAACTTAACATTGATGTAATCTTGATCTCTCGCAGTCCTAACTTTCTGAATATTGACAAAGGTATAAGATTAATGCTAGCTCCCAAATCAAACAAACACTTTGTAAATTCCAATTTACCAACCACATAAGGTATTGTGAAACTTCCTAGATCTTTCAATTTTGAAGGCATTTGACTGGTGACTATGGAGCTATATGTCCCAGTTAGGGATGTTGTCTGATTATCGTCCCAAGTACACTTCTTTGATAATATGTCCTTTAAATTTTTTACATATTTAGGCATATGTTCTAATGGCTCCATAAACGAGAGATTTATCTTTAGTGTCCTTAGATTCTCAACGAACCTTGTAACAAATTGTTCATCCAACTTCTTCTTTTTTAGTCATTTAGGGAAAGGAACCTTGGGTTGGTACGGTGGAGGTGCAATGTAAGGAGGGTATTTGCTTATATCCACTTCTTTCTCGTTTTCTTGATTCTTCTCAATAGCTTGACAGGTTCATCTACTGTTTTCGTAAGTGGTTCAATTTCCTTCGCACTTCGAAGTGTGATAGCCTTTAATTGCTCCCTTGATTTTATTCCTAAAGTTCTAGGAACATTTCCAAAATTCTGTATAGAAAAGACATTTGGTAAATGACTTACTTGGGCTTCTAAGTTATGAATGGAAGACGCATGACTCATAGTGACTTGCTCAAATTTATCTTCCAGCTTATTTTGCACATTATCTAAAGTTCCAAGATTGTCTAGAATTTTGTCCAACTTGGCTTCCACCAAGCTTGTTTTATCCTGTTGGAAGCTCGATTACTCCTGAGGCCTGAACTGCCCTCCATTATTATTGTTTGATCTGGAAAAGTTAGGGTGAGTCTTCCACTAGAGGTTGTAGGTGTTTAAGAAGGGATTGTTTCCCCTCCTTGTCCATATTGCACCCCTACCTACTTTAGTTGCTCCTGGTTATCCTTTCTCATCAGGTAGCAGTCCACAATATTATGATCTACTTAACCATATAACTTACACTTCAACTGCGCAGCCTTTACTTGAGCTAAAGATGATGTCTTCATATCACTAAGTTGTCACATCAAATTATTGATCTTAGCTTGCATCTCCTTCATCTGATCAACTGCGACAACTCCTTTCTGCTCTCTAAAGGTAATAGGTTACCTACTTCTCTCACTCTCCCATAAGCAACTATTACTCACCACCTTCTCAATTAACTTCTCTGCTTCATCGACCATCTTACGCATCAAAGATCCTCCCGATCCTACATCGATCATGCGTCTAGTACGTTTAGTCCGTTGTAGAATGTCTATAGAAGGAACTCCTTCGGTTTAACTGCTCCTTAAGCTCCTTCAATTCTGCTGGAGCCATTCTGTAGGGTGGAATGGAGATAGGTGCAGTACCTGAAAGAAGCTCTATAGTGAACTCGATCTCTCTGTGTGGTGGTAGTCCTAGCAACTCCTCTGGGAAAACATATGGGAATTCCTTAACTGCTGGAATATTTTCAATCTTTACTTCATCTACTTTCGTGTTTACCACATATGCTAAATATGCTTCACACCCTTTCGTTATCATCTTCTCTACTTCGAGAGCTGAAATAAATATAGGTGAACTTGCTTTTCTATCTCTCGTAAAAAGCACCTTTTCACCCTTGTCCAACACAAATTTTACCGTCTTTTGTCTGCAGTTCAAAATGGCACCATACTTTTCTAAAGTGTCCATACCCAAAATCATATCCAATCCCTTCATCTCCAATGGCATTAAATCCAGCACTAACTTTGCCTCACCAATACACGCTTCACACTCCCCACTACAAGAAAATTGCGAATTAGCGTCGGAATATTACCGACGACAAAACTTCTGTCGCCATTTACCGACGGAAAATAAATAATCCGTCGGAGAGCAGAAAATTTTACCGATGGACAATCAATCCGTCGGTAATATTGTAGGACCCAAAATCTCCGACAGACAATAGCGACGGAAAATGTCTCGGCGACGGTAAAAAAAGCAGGAATCGTTCACGCAATTTAATTGCTTCACCATTTACCGACGGTATAGTTGTCCGTTGGTAAGTATCTTATATTTACGGATGACAATGACGCCCGTCAGTAAATATCCCGACGGAATGTGAATATTCCGTCGGGGAGTTGTTGACGGTCAAATATTGCCGACGGTTAGTAGTTACCGTCGGCATATGGAATTATATACCAACGAAATTTTATCGTACCGTCGGAACATATTTGCAGCAAACCTTATTTACCGACGGAAGGTCAGAACTGTCGGTAGTTCAGATATATTTATAATTATTATCATGTTTTTACCGACGGAGACACTTCTTTCCGTCGGAATATGTATCTGCCTATACCGACGGTAACCTAGCGCCGTCGGAAATTGTCGGCAGGAAAACCTATTTCGTCGACGGAAAGAGTGTTCTGTCGTTCTTTGATTTTCTTCCGGAATGTTCATGGCACTCTTTTACCGACAGTATATCGTTTCAATCGGTAAATGCCAGCGATTCCCGCTCTCTTACCGACGGAATGGTGTTGTCCGTCAGTGACAGAAACCTATAATGCCAACGGAATTTGTCGTTCCGTCAGTAAACGAGCGGCTATTTAATCCGCCCGCAGCCCCCCCTCTCCCTCGCGCTTTCACTTCTCACTTCTCCTCTTTGCTTAAGGTTCAGAGTTTTCCGACTCCTTCTATCG
>JANZXR010379906.1:0-17898 GCA_027575705.1 Erythroxylum echinodendron
CAGTGTCTACGAATCTGAAAAACAACAACCAATCCGTGTCAAAAGAAAAAGGTATTTTGCGCATCTTGTATGTTTTCAGTTATACGTTATGTTGTGTTATGGTCTTTTCCGCAGCGTATTGTGAATACTTGGGCCATACGCGATCCAACAGTTCTGTAGAGTTGAAATTTGAGGTTAAACATGCATGGGAATTCTAAACTTGATAGCATGTATTAATATAAGTTTTGTGACAATTTATTTGGCATGAATTATGTGTTATGATGTTGAGAATTAAGTGCTAGAAAAATAATTCTTGTTTGGAAAATGCTGTTTCAGTTTTAATGTATGTAAGATAATAAGTTGTGTGTTGTCTAATGAATGATTTTTGAACTAGGTTTGGACATGAATTTGATAAGGGATTGAAGCATAAATAAGGTAGAATTAAAGTGAAATTAATGGTCTTTGGTGATGATGTATTGGATGGAGTATGAAGGAGTAAAATTTGGAAGCATAATGAAGGCCATGACAGTTCACTTATCCCACGATCATGGGCTTTATATGGCTCATTCTCACAGTCATAGGCAGTACTTAGGAAGGAAAAATGTTTGTATTGGACAATTTTCAGACTATATAAGGTTAAGGTACTTAATAATGGTTTAATTGAACTTAATTAAGGTTGAAAATGAACTTAGACGATGATAGATTAATTGAGTAAAAGTTAATTTAGTTATGTATTGTTAATTGAGGTAATTACTTAAAGAATTTGTGGTTAGTGAATAATGTGTCTAATATTGAAATGTATGGTGTGTTTTAAGGATGAATATGTCATTATGAATACAAATGTGTTTCAAAGGATTTTTATAATGTGAATTGAATATTATTGTTTATGAATTGAAAATTTGTGTAATTCTATGTAATGTGTAAATACATAACACATTTAATGGTACATTATTGCAAATGTTTATGCTCATAAGGTATGTTAAGTTTGATTGAATGTGCATGTATTTGTTCAATTTGAGGAAAGTGGAATAAAGATGCACTGCATCTTTTGCATGTGATTCTGAAACCTGAAATGGTTTATTTTAAAACTGCGAAGTCTTAGTTATGGATAAACAAGCATGCCTAGAGGGGTCTATAGCTGCTCCTGTGACACTTCGGTGTCTCCTAATATTGACATTTCAGTGTCTCCTGTTACTGAGATATAAGTCTCTCCTGTTCTATGATACGAATCATAGGTATCTCCTGTTCTGGTCCTGTTATACACTTCTATAAAAGAACTGGAAGGCTAACTTGTTTAGCGTTCTATTATATGTTTAATTCAGATATAAGCTAAGTTCAATTCTGATACAACTAAATTCTATTATGATATAATCAAGTTATGTTCTAACACAATTAAGTTCTGTTATGATACTGTTAAAGTTTTGTTTTTTCATTATGATCTTCTGTTCAGATACTGTTTTGATATGATATATTCTATTCTTATGCAAATAATACTGGATTGTTCTATAATTTGAATAATTTTGACATGATTTAGTGCATATGATTACTAGAAGGTTGTTAGAAACAGTCATCAACTTATATCTTGTATAGTTATTCCCCATTAAGTTATATGCTTAATACGGTGTTTTTGCCTTCGTGTAGGTTCTAACAGGAAGACTTAAGGGTGGGATAACCGTAGTGGCTAATGAGGGACTTGATATACTTGGAAGATGTTTTGTTTGAGTTGATTTTGAGTTTTATATAATAATATGAGACATGTTGTATTTGTGTAAATGGTTTGTAATAACTATAATACAGAATGGATTTGGATTTAAGGCAAGTATATGATAAGGACAATGTGTATATTATCTTATGTAATGTGAAGTATGTTGCCTTATTTTCTTTCAAGTGTTGGAATATTTAGGAATGTTTTGTGTGGCATTTATATATCCTCCTAGGGGGTATTAGGGTGTTACATCGTTTGGTATCAGATCTTGGCTTGGGAGATTCTGGTTTAACCAATGCTTAACTATTGCTTATACTTGGATATATGTTTGGCCTAATACGGGTAGTCCCATGTTTTGGTTTTAGAATTGAGTATTGAAAGATGTCATAATCTTGTGAGATCTCGTCTATCTATTTGGGACCCTTTGAGGTCAATTGAGGTGAAGCTGAAGTGCCACCTCTTCTACCTCTGGCTTAAGTAGAGGCTTTAGTTAAGCTATTGTAAGACGTAATGATGATATTACATTGTATGACCACACCCAAAGCTCCGATTGATCAGTTACAAAAGTATAGAGCTGAGAAATTTACTGGAACATTTCAAGAGGAGCCTGAAAAGGCGAAACTTTGATTAGAAAAAGTGAAGAGGGTATTAGATGAAATTAGTTGCCCACCTGAACTAATAGTGCACTGTGCTGTCTCCTTTCTTTAAGGATCTGCCTATGATTGGTGGAAGTTTTTTTGAGATATCCTCAGTTACGGAGCTTCTGACTTAGGATTTCTTTTCCCTCGAGTTTAAAGCCAAGTATGTGTCGGAAGCCTATAAAAAGGAGAAGTGGAAGTAGTTTTTAAACTTGAAGCAGAGAAACCTGTCTGTTGCTGAGTACGGTAGAGAATTTAATAGACTCAGTAAGGATGCACCTAAACTCATACTTACTGAGGAGTTTCAGTGTCATCAGTTTGAAGATGGTTTAAATGATTCGATCAAAGAGCATCTGGCAGCAATTACTCTCTTGTATTAAGTGAGTTACCATCAGCTGTTACAAACTGCCATGAAGATAGTAAAGTAAGAAATGGTTGGGAGAGAAAGAAGTCAGCGAAGAGGTTTTATTAGAGGAGGACAATCCTTAAATAAAAGAAGTCGTGATGATGCCTCCATTGCTAAAAAATTTATGCAGAAATCTGTAGTTAGGGGAAGGTGGCAGGACTTTCCCTTATTAGCTGATTCTAGTAGGGGTTCTTCTGTAGGCCGAGGTTCTAGTGCTTTGGAGTGCCCTCATTGCCTTAAACATCGTTAGGGTACTTGTCGAAGAGTTACAAGTGGATGTTATCGATATGGTAGTACTGAGCATTTAATAGCCGATTGTCCTATGAGACAGCCTCAGACATCACAAGCTAGTAGGGAGGTTTCTTATGCATCTGCTATAAATAAAGGACACAGTAGAGTTCATAGAGGATTTAGACAGATTAGACGTAGTACTATATCAAAAACTGTTAATCGACCTGTTGTGTCATCTGTTACAGCTTGAGCTTATGCTTTAAAAGCTCGTGAGGATTAGGATGCACCTGAAGTCATTATGGGTACTATTTTTCTCTTTGATTAAGAAATGCTTATTTTGATTGATCCTAGATCCACTTATTCTTATATCTGTATTGATGAAATTATGATAAAGTGATTCTTGTAGATTAGTTAAAATATGATATTCATGTAACCAGTCTTCTAGGGACTAGTGTGATAGTTAATTAGGTATATAGAAATTGTTCTATTATAATCCAAAGACATGAATATGTAGCAAATATTATTAGATTGCCTTTTCATGAATTTGATTTGATATTGGGTATGGATTGGTTATCCAAGCATTAGGAAGTTGTTGACTGTAGTGCTAAGATAGTTGTGCTTAGGAAACCTGATCAATATGAAATAGTAATGCATGGCATCAGCATTGGTTCTCTAGCTAATGTGGTAACTGCTATGTAAGCTTGGAAGTTTCTTAAGAAAGGGTATGAAGCTTATCTAGCTTTTGTGATTGATTCTCGAAAAGAGACTGTTAAATTAGTGGTGAGTGAATTTCTAGATTTGTTTCCTGAAAAGCTACCCAGACTCCCTCCTGAAAGGGAAGTAGAGTTGTCTATTAAAGTTATGCCTGACACTGCTCCTATATCCAGAGCACTATATAGGATGGCTCCTACTAAATTGAAGGAGTTAAAGGTTCAGTTGTACGAGCTACTAGATAAGGGGTTCATTAGACCCAATGTCTCACCCTGGGGAGCACCGGTTTTGTTTATTAAGAAGAAAGATGGTACTCTCCGGACGTGCGTTGATTATAAGCAATTAAACAGAGTCACCGTGAAGAATAAGTATTTGTTGCCAAGGATAGCAGATCTGTTTGATCATTTGAAAGATTCAGGAGTATTTTCAAAGATGGATCTGCGATCAAGATATTATCAACTTCAGATAAAGGACGTGGATGTTCCGAAGACTGCATTCAGGACCCTTTATGGACATTATGAATTCTTGGTAATGCCATTTGGGTTAACTAATGCTCCAGTTGCATTCATGGATTTGATGAATAGAGTGTTTAAACCCTATTTAAACTAGTTTGTAGTGGTGCTTATAGATGATATCCAGATTTATTCGAAGAATGAGCGTGATCATATTGAGCATCTGTAGGTTGTGTTACAAACCCCATGGGAAAGGTAGTTGTATACTAAGTTGAGTAAGTGTGATAGAAGTAAGAAGTTTTTTAGGTTCGGCAGGTTACTATCGCTTGTTTGTGAAAGGATTCTTAGTGAAAGCATCCCCTTTGACTAAATTACTACGAAAAGGAATGAAGTATGAATGGACTGCTAGATGTCAAACTAGTTTTGATCAACTAAAAAGAATGCTTAGTGAAGCTCCTGTATTGGCTCAACCTACTTCTAGTAAGGAATATGTTATACTTAGTGATGCATCTAGAAATGGTTTAGGTTGTGTTTTGATGCAAGATAGAAAGGTAAGTGTGTATGCCTCTAGGCAACTGAAGCCTTGATCACAAGTTTCTGTTATGAAAAAGCTTTAATAATTTAACCTTGATATTTCACAAGCGCACGGGTCATTCGCGTAGTATATAAGGTGTTGATCCTACAAGGAGTGTTAATCTAACCCTAAAATCTAAGATCAAAAACAATTCGCAATAACTTAAAAATGAACAAAACTAAAATAAGAAATTATTTCAATCACACAATTAATTCTAATAATCAAAGTCAAAAATATAAACAAGATAGCAAATGCAACACCCAATCAATAATCAACCTATTTTATCCAACTTTAATAAAATCCTGATTGATTATGAATTTACCTGACTACCGGTTCTAGACGATTTTAGGGTTGATTACTCTCTCTCAAGTTATAACCATTAACCCTAATTATTAACCCTAATCAGATTATAGGGTTTGCAATCTCTCAATTCATAATCTATCCAAAACCTAAATTAGAACTTAAGTTGTCCAAAAACTATTGAAAACCTATGCAAGATCTCTCTTTACACAAATTTATCAGTTTGATTTAATTCTTGATTTATTAAATTACCTAACTCTCATTAGTCCAATTTAATATTTTTCACTCAGTTCACCCTCTCAATTTGTTACCAAATTATGTAAGTGAATAATTGAAATCACAAGAAATCCAGTAAAACGTAACAATTAAATTTCATTAATATCAAAGTCAAAATATCCCGAAGGTAAGTTTAGACAAATCCTCAACATTCAACAAATCTGTCATCTATGGCTATCTCAAATTCTATGCAATCATAAAAATTAAAACTAAACCAGAAATAGACTCAGAAGGGATGACAGAGGCAGCAACGGTGGGAAACCTCTTATTCTGGGATGTACTTCATGTAGGCTTCTTCTCCATGTCTCTCTTCCTTCGTTTCTTCCTCAATCTCTCAATAAAAATCTCTAGGGCTTTAGGATAATGGCTAATGCAAAAGCTCCCTCTCTTGTGTTCTTTTTCTTTAAATACCTTTTGTGTCTTGAGTAGTCCTAGGGTTTTTTAGGGGTAAAAAGGGTCTGAAAAATCCCTTAAAACTTGACGTTTGCTCTTGTTTGCACGTCTACCCACGATCATGGCCTACATCAAACCTTTATGTCACAATCGTGGATTATATGCCATGATCGTGGGCTATTTCCTATGTTTCTACCACAATTGTTGTTTCATCCCAAAAGTCTCTAAACTTTCTTCATTCTTCAATGTTAACCCTGAAATACTAACAAACACATCAAGGTACCTCAAAAATATAATATTTAAGCTCAAAGACTTATACTAGCTTATAACAACACTTAAACACACAAATTAACACTTAATATATAACAAATTAAGTCCTAAAACATGATGCAATTCACACCTATCAACCCTCATGAACGTAACTACCCTATACATAATCTTGAACTTGTAGCAGTAGTGTTTGCTTTGAAAATATGGTGACACTACTTCATGGTGAAAAATGTAGGATTTTTACTGATCATAAAAGTTTGGAGTACCTGCTTACTCAAAAGGAACTTAATCTGAGACATCGACGTTAGTTAGAACTGTTTAAAGATTATGACTGCATTGTGGATTACCATCCAGGCAAGGCTAATATCATAGACGATGCTTTGAGTCGAAAGATTATTTCAGCATTATCAGAGCACCAGAGTGAAAGAAGACTTGTATCTAATAAGGATTTAATAACTCAATTGAAAGCTAGGCTTACCTTGAGGCAAGAAATTTGTGATGCTCAGAAAATTGATAATAAGTTGCAACAACTTATTTTGGCGACTCGGGAAAGCAAACAACTAGATTTTTTGTGAAAGGAGATGATGATTTGTATTATAAAAATCAATTATGTGTGCCAACTGATGATGAAATGAAAAGAAAGTTATTGTTTGAGGCCCATAATAATATCTTTATAATGCATCCTGGTGGAAATAAGATGTATCAAGATCTAAAGCAGCATTACTAGTGGTCAAGTATAAAACGTGATGTAGTGGAATTATGTATTTAAATGTTTGACATGTTAGCAAGTTAAAGTTGAGCACCAATTTCCATCTAGTTTGTTACATCCTATTTTGATTCCTTAATAGAAATGGAATATCATTACCACAGATTTTGTCACTGGACTTCCTCTTACTCAAAGGAAGTATGATGTTGTATGGGTGATTATTGACAAGTTCACCAAGTCTACTCACTTTTTGCCTGTT
Organism: Erythroxylum echinodendron; assembly: GCA_027575705.1. Lineage (NCBI taxonomy): Eukaryota > Viridiplantae > Streptophyta > Magnoliopsida > Malpighiales > Erythroxylaceae > Erythroxylum > Erythroxylum echinodendron. The sequence continues at coordinate 6,901 of JANZXR010379906.1, forward strand.
CATCCTGATTATTTGCTGGATAGGCTTACAGACTTATAAGTGAATGAGATAGTGAGGATACAAGGGGTGTCACTATTTATTATTTTTGATCTTAATCCTTGATTTATGTCAAGATTCTAGAAAAGTCTGCAAAAGGCTTTAGGTACTCAAGTCAAGTTCAGCACCATTTTCCATCCCCAGACATATGGAGAATTTGAGCGGGTTATTCAGATATTGTAAGATATGCTTTGAGGTTGTGTGTTAGAATGCCTAGGAAGTTGAGATAATTATCTTTCTCTAATGGAGTTTGCTTACAATAACAGTTATTAGACTAGTATTGGCATAGCACCTAATGAAGCCCTATATGGTAGGAGGTATAGAACTTTAGAATGGTAGACTGAATTAAGTAAAATCAAAATCATCAGGCCTGATATTGTGAAAGATATTGAAGAGGAAGTGCAATTATTCAACAAAGATTGAATTATACTAGTAATTGGTTGAAGTCCTATGCTGATTTAAAAAGAAAAGATAATATCAGGTAGGTGATAAAGTATTCCTGAAAGTATCACCATAGAAATACATACTTCGATTTAGGAACAAGGGTAAGCTCAGCCCATGTTATATTAATCCTTATGAGATTCTTAAGAGAGTCGAACTAGTAGCTTATTAATTAGCTCTTCCTGAAGAATTGGAAAAGTTGCATGATGTGTTTCATGTTTCCATATTGAGAAAATATTAGTCTAATGATACACATAAGATTCCTGTGCAAGAAATTCAAGTATAACCAGATTTGACTTATGAAGAAGGGCTTGTGTCTATTTTAGTCATAGAAGTCTGACAACTCAGAAATAAGCAAATACCTCTAGTTAAAGTACTCTAATAATGCCATGGACTCGAAGAATTAACTTGGGAGCCAGAATCGACCATGAAAACTTAATACCCTCAACTGTTCTCATCAGGTATGAATTTCAAGGATGAAATTCTTTTAAGTGGGAGATAATTGTAAGGCCTCGAATTATACACTAGTTGAAATGTTACATATTCATGAAAGTATATGTATTAGATATTGTGATATGATCATGAATTGTAAATGTTTTGAATTTTAGCTTGATCTTGGATTTTGGTTAATGGATCATTCTTAGTAACTTGGAATTAATTGTTACCATTAGAAAATTGATGTATTAAAATGGACATTTCAACTAGGGAAAAAGTCTAGTGGTAAGATAAGTTAGTACATGGAAATGTGGATGACTAAGCCTATGAGTTAGTGACAGTTGGCATGGGTAATGCATTGACATTTGGCAATATGATAAGAAGACAACTGGATCACTCCTATGTTTTCCATGTAGGTCACCCTATGAAAGGATATCTGTTCTTTTAAAGTTAGGACACCTTGCAAAGCAAGGGCTGAATCACTCCAACTCATTTAGTGTTTCGGCAGCCTTCTCTCCATTTTTTTGCTACTCTCAACCAAAAGCTTTTGCTCCCTCTCAACTTCTAGAATTTTTCTTGATTTTGGATCATCTTCACGTGGAATCTTTGTAAGTTACTGCATCAAAAAGTAGATCCTGCTATTTTTTGTGCAATTATCTTGTTAGTGCTGAAAGTTGCACCTTGATCTTAGATGTGTACTGATTGTTTGGAAGGGCTGTGTTAGCTGGTTCTTTAGAATCGGAATTTGAAGTTAAACATGTAAAGGAATTCTAAACTTGATAGCATGTATTAATAAAGGTTTTATGATAATTGAATTCACATGAAATATGTATTATGACATTGAGAACTGAGTGCTAGAAAAATAATTCTTCTTTGGCAAATGCTGTTTCGGTTTTAATGTATGTAAGATAATGAGTTGTGTGTTGTCTAATGAATGATGTTTGAACTAGGTTTGGACACAAATTTTATAAGGGATTAAAGCATGAATGAGGTATAATTGAAGTGAAATTGATGGTTTTGGTGATGGTGTATTGGATGGAGTATGAAGGAGTAAAATTTGGAAGCAAAATGAAGGCCGTGGGTTAGAGAACCTTTAGTTCACTCATCCCACGATCGTGGGATTTATATGTCTCATTTCCACGGTCATGGGCAGTAGTTAGGAAGGAGAAATGTTGGTTTTGGATAATTGTTAGTCTATATAAGTTTAAGGTACTTAATAATGGTTAATTGAACTTAATTGAGGTTGAAAATGAACCTAGATTATGTTAGATTAATTGAGTAAAAGTTAATTTAGTTATAATTGTTAATTGAGTTAATTACTTAAAGAATTTGTGGTTAGTGAATAATGCATCTAATATTGAAATGTATGGTGTGTTCAAGGATGAATGTGTCCTTATGAATACAAATGTGTTTCAAAGGGTTTTTCTAATGTGAATTGAATATTATTGTTTATGAATTGGAAATTTGTGTAATTATATGTAATGTGTAAATACGTAACACATTTAATGGTATATTATTGCAAATGTTTATGCTCATAAGGTATGTTAAGTTTGATTGAATGTGCATGTATTTGTTCAATTTGAGGAAAGTGGAATAAAGATGCACTGTATGTTTTGCATATGATTCTAAAACCTGAAATTGTCTATTTTAAAACTGCGAAGTCCTAGTTGTGGGTAAATAGGCATGCCTAGAATCTATAGCTGCTTTTGTGACACTTTGGTGTCTCCTGATATTGAAACTTCGGTGCCTCTTATTACTAAGGCATAAGTCTCTTCTGTTCTGTGATACCAATCATAGGTATCTCCTATTCTATTCCCGTTACCCGCTTTTGTAAAAAGACTAGCAGGCTAACTTATTTTGTGTTCTGATATATGTTCAATTTAGATATAAGCTAAGTTCAATTTTGATATAACTAAATTCTGTTTTGATATAATCAAGTTCTGTTCTGACACAAATAAGTTCTGTTATGATACTATTAAAGTTTTGTTTTGTCATTATGGTCTTCTATTACTATTAAAGTTCTGTTTTGTCATCATGGTCTTCTATTTGGATACTATTTTGATATAATATGTTATGTTCTGATGCAAATAATGTTGGACCCCATTTCTGGAGCCCAACATCGGATATGGAATCATGAAGTTTGAGTATGAGGGGAGGTTTAGAAATTGAGAAAGTAGAAGAAAAAGAATCATTTGGAAGCAAAGAGGGACCGCTGCGGCGAACATATGGGGAAAAATACTCTGGACCCTTCAGGAATTTTACGTTGCGAAGAGTGATTTAACTCTCCCTGTGGTAAGCCTGAATTTTTATTTTCGCCGCGGTGACCTTTTGGTCTCTCTGCGGCTAACTCACCACACCAACAAAAATAAAAAGCTTCAGGTCAATTTCGCCGTGACGAACTCTTGGCTTCGCCGTGGTGAGAACCCCTGAAGCAAATCCTAAAACCTCTTGCAACCTACCTTACTTAATACAAACATAAATATTTTCAACCACCCCCATTCATTCAATTCCAAGGATAAAATACACAAAAACATAAACACCAACTACTTCCCAAAGCCTTAAACTCATTTGAACATCAAATGCAATGTGAAAACTTAAAAGTGGTCATAACAAACCCCAAAATACAATCCATTCATATTAATAGGCAAAAGTCTTTACAAAGCTTTAATGAAATTTCAAGCCACAATACATCAATTGAGTTTGATAACCAAAATACAAAATACACTTGAACTAGTAAAACTTGAAATGTGGCTAAAGCCTCGAATTCCCAAAAATCTATCTTAAAAATACAAAAGAATGCCAATTCGAAGTGATGCCGTAATACTTGGCCTACTCAATCTCTTACTCATCACCTAAATAGGGGGAGGAGAATGGGATGAGCTTAAATCTCGTGGGTAACAATTTTATAACTAGTAATAAGCGAAACCATTGAAAATTTATTTTCCATCGTAACAATATTCGCATTGAGTCACAAAGCATATTTTTCTCAGATTCTCAACCAAATTTTAAATAATGCAAATCAGGTATGCATCAATCTTATCAATGTATCATGAGAACATATGCACATCAAAATGGTTTAGAAGGTCCATAAATAGAACGAACTAACATAATTCCATATAATGGTCCTGTGAAGTCGAGAACAGAACGAACTAGCATAATCCCACTTAGTGGTTTTGTTTAGTCGTAAACATGAGGGAGTTCATAAAGGAGCTCCATGCCACTAGTGGGTAGGCGGGATAAGCCTTTAGTAGAAGTGCACTTAACAAAAGAATGGACCAAACCAAACCCACATAACATGTATTTTGTAATCTTTTAAGCTTGTTGCTCAAAATGGCAAATTTTCAAAACTTGATCTTTTTCAAACATAATATCTTTTCAAAAATCATTTTCATGTTCTTGTCATAAATCATCAGCACAATAAACTCATACCAAACACATAACAACATGTTCATGAAGTAGTTGGAATCGTTTATTTCCATCATTTGAAAGAACACATTAATGGCCTATTACTTAATCATAAAACTATAACCCGCCTTGAAATCCTTGCTTGTTACTTGCTCAAATGTGCCATTCCTCTTTTTCCTCTTTCCTCACTTGCCTCACTTGATTTCCTTAAACAATAACTAAAATTCCATTCAATTTGGTTTAAAAATCGGAAAGTTACTACCTAAACAATTTCAGACTATCCTTATGCATGAAACAAAATTATATGCTCGACTTCCATACAAAACTTGAGATTCTTAGAGACTGAATTTAGATCTGATTCCTTCACACAATTTGTATTCCTATGTCTCTAGTTTACATCAAATAAAAAATAATCTTATTTGGACATCTACACAAAAATTTATGCCTAAAATATCAAAACATGTCTCTGCAGAAAAAATGGAGTTCGCTGCGGCGAAGTCAGAAGTTCGCCGCAGTGAACTTCTCCAGAAACTCACTACGAAGACCTTTTTTTCTACATTTTCCATCTTTTCACTTCCCCCCTTTCATATGTAACCCATATTAACATTAACCCATATTTTCTACTTCATTTTCAACCCAAAATCATTCTCAAACGAATTCATAAACTACTTTTGATCATTAACCAAATAGTAAAACATTAACTCATCCCATTCGTCAACAACTTCCTACCCACATTCAACATGTTTTCACTTCTAACTAACCTTAACTATACTTCATCCAACAATCAAGAAAGGTTAATGGTTATACTTACTTGTTTTAACCTCAAAGTCTTCATGTTCTTCAAGATATCCCAAAAACCATAGCTTTTCTCTTCTCTTTCCCTCTTCCACGATTTCTTCTTCAATTTAAAACAAGACAACAACTTCTTTTCTTTTCATACACTTAATGATCATCAAATGTCCATTATTCCCTTCCATGTAATGCCTTAGCCTTCTAACCTTAAGTGATCTTCCAATTTTTCCCTTATACATTCTTACTTCTTCAATTTAACGTACACCATACTATACTCTAACTTAATCTTAATTTCTCCATTTAATACTTCCAATTCCATCAATCTAAGCAATAAATCCTCCAATCATTGACATGCTAATTAAACTCCAAACAAAATAATTTATATTCCAATACCACCAAATTAAATCAATTCATGCTTAATAAAATAAATAAATAAAAAAGAGTTTGGGGCCCAACAAATAATATTGGATTGTTCTTTAATTTGAATAATTTTGACATGATTCAGTGCATATGAATACTACAAGATTGTTAGAAACAATCATTAGATTATATCTTGTTTGGTTATTCTCTACTAAGCTATATGCTTAGCATGGTAGTTTTACCACCGAGTAGATTCTGATAAGATGACTTAAGGCTAGGAAAACCATAGTGGCCAATGAAGGATTTGGTATACTTGGAAGATGTTTTGTTTGAGTTGATTTTGAGTTGTATGTAATAATATGATACATTTTGTATTTTGTGTAAATGGTTTGTAATAACTATAATATAGGATGAATTTGGATTTAAGGATTGTATATGATAAGGACAACGCGTATATTATGTTCTGTATATAACATAACTTATGTAATGTGAAGTATGTTGCCTTATTTTCTTTCAAGTGTTGGAATATTTTGGTATATTTTATGTATGTTTTGTATGGCATCTGTATATCCTCTTAGGGGGTATTTAGGTGTTACAGTGATCGTAACAAGGCATTTTCTAACATACGATACTTTTGAACTTCTGAGGTTTCAAGACAAATTTTGAAACCAAATTAAGAGGGGAAATCTTAAAAACAACCGTAAAAGCCTCAAAAATTATTTAAAGATAAGAAAAAAATTAAAAAAAGTAACAACCACCAGATTCAGGAATATTAAGAGAACACATCAAGTGAAGCTCTAAAAATTCTAGATTTCTAGATTAAGATACAAACATGTTTTTCTTTCTTTTCTCTTAATCTATTACATTGTCTTTGATGTTGATTTGGATTGTTATAATTTTAAACATGATTATGAGTTTCTAGATTCATATTAGGGATTGTAATTGATCTATTTTGTTAAACTTTACTCTTGTGAATTCAATGCACCTTTAAATGCTTTATGATATTTGTTATGATTACACTTAGTAACAAATCAAGAGAGAGAATCAAGTTATTTATGTTAAGGTGCACAACGAGAGCTTGTAGCTTACTAGACTTGAAAATATTTGATTAATAAACAATTGAAGAGAGATATTAATTGTGAATTAATTATTCTTAGGATTGCTTCAAATCTAATTAAATAGTTAGGAGTATCTTTGTGAATTGAGAGGTTAAAATTTTATTATTATCAATTTCAATTAGAATTACTTGATTAGATCTTGACAGAGGGTAATCAAAACCTTAGAATATCTAAGATCAAACATAATTGGATAAACAAGAATAAGGGGAGACAAAATAAAGATAGAATAGTTCCTACGTTTCTATAAAATAGTTCCTAAGTTTCTAGCTTTGATCATATTCATTCTTATTGGCAGCTCAATTATTCAATTGTCTTGTTTTATTAGTTATTCAATTTCAATAATTTATTTTAAGTTAATCCATCTTTTATTACCTTAAACAAATTTTTATTCAATTTGTTAGGTGTATAATTTGTCCTCGTGGAAGTGATACCTTTGGTACAACAAGTTACGATCTGTATACTTACAGTATTGAAAGTTTTTATATAAAAATTAATCAAAATTTTTAATGCCATTGCTAGGGACTAAATAGCATTTTGTACAATTTGAATTCCTTTGATTTAAGGATTTGATACCTTTTCTTATGTGATTGCAAGTGTATGAACACAAAAATTACTCGACCACTAGTGTAAACGAAGGAATTTGAGATCAAATCAACAATGTTAAACATATTGTAGATCAACGTATAATTTTATGGTTTGGACAACTAGGAAAAAATGGTCATCTAGCTAATTTCTTAGATATTTGTGACACATTTTGCTATAATGGGTTGTTGAAAAATGCAGCTAGGGTGAGGCTCCTCCCTTTTACACTCAAGGATACAGCTAAGATATGGTTGAATTCACTCAACCCAGCGAACGTCACAATATAGGAGTAGTTGGTATGAACACCTTTACCAAACAATTTAGCATGAATGCGAGTTTTACAAACAAGAGAGCCATATCATAACTAATTATTTCTTAGTAGAAATCGGCAATGATGAGCAAATTAACTATATGGGAACACAATTTGGTTAAGAAGGTAACAATCCTTAGTTAAATACATATAATCCTGTATAGAAGAACCACTCGAATTTCTCTTAGTTTAACAATACAGGAACTTAAACGAGAACCTAAAGCCCACCAGAATTTCAGCAAGACAAGTTTGATTTATGGGATTCAAAGATGGACAAGTTCATGGACGTGTTAAATTCTAAGTTCACGAGACTAGATCAGATCCAAAAGAGGATGGATGCGAAATGCGATCAATTACATAAGAATCATACCTCATCTAATCACAATCTAGATGTTCAAGTGGGCTAGTTAGCCAATGCATTGTGTACACAAAGTATGGGGAGTCTCTTAAGTAATTTGGAACTAAACCTAGGGGAACAATTTAAGGCTATTACATTTAAAAATGTACAAGATCTAAAAGAACTAGTAGAAAAATAGGTTTAACCCCAACTTGTAGAATACCAAGATTAAAAGAAAAAGAATGAAGAGAAGAATGAACACCATAAAAAATTCTATTCCCATAAGACTTTAGAGGAATAAATTGGATGCATAAGTTGTAAAGTTTGCAGAAAAGCTGAACAAATTTTAAGTTAACTTGTCTTTTGTGGAGGCATTAGAACATATGCATAAGTATGCAAATTTCTTTAAAAATATACTATCAAACAAGCAAACTTGGGAGGATAACCAAGTAGTTACACTAACAGAAAGCTGTAGTTCCATCATCACCAGCCATATGACTCCAAAATTGAAGGACCCAGGGAGTTTTACTATACCAGACTTAGGTGCAAGTATTAACCATATAACTTTGTTGAATTTCAATAAAATATAGCTAGGTGATGTGGAGCCAACTTTTATGCTCATTCAATTGGAAGATCAATTGATCAAGAAACCGTTTGGTATGGTAGTGGATGTCATCATCAAAGTGGACAAGTTCATTATTCTTATATATTTCGTAGTATTAGACTTTTATAAGGATAGGAAATACCCAATCATTCTTAGAAGTTTTTTATGAATACTGGGAGAGCTCTGATTGATGTTTATAAAGGCAAACTGATTCTTTAAATTGGTGATGATCAAGTAGAGCTTAACAGTAACAAAATCTTGAAGAATGTGAAGGAAAGCAACTCTTGTATAAAGATAGACATCATGGATGAATGCATTAAAGAGTAAGAGGAGAGTCGTAATGATGAAGTGAGTTTTGAGTAAGTTAAGACTAAGGATGAAGAAGAGAAGGAGGAGTTGGGTGGTCAATCACATCAAGACATTTAGTAAGAATAGAAGCACCCATACCACCCATTGATTGGAAAACAACTCCTAGTTTTACACTTAAAATTGCAAGTATACAGGTCGTGATTTGTAGTAATAAGCAGATATCGATCCCACGAGGATTGTTCTTAGGCACCACTTAATTCAAATTAATCTTTGTTTAAGAACTATAATTCTCTATAGAAATAAACTGGAAAATTAAATTAAATTAAACAACTTAACACAACACAAATGTAGAAACTTGGAATTCAAGATTTTCACAACTAAAGATCACTTTTTCCCTATCTTGTCTCCCTACTGTTTTATTAATTGAATTGTCTTTCACCTTAGATGTCTTAATGTATTAACTAACCTCTCTCAAGTTGTAATTAATTTTCCCCAGCCAATTTAAATGGAGATGATTAAGCAATCTTTCAATTTACAAAATCAATCCACAGATTCAACTAATTATGAAGTTATCCTATGGTGATCAATTTAACTGGCCGAGATCTCTCTTCTATCTAATTAATTAACTTAATGAAGCTAGGTATATAGAATGTCAACTCTCGTTGTACAACTCTACATAAATAACCCTACTAAATTTCTCAATGTATTATAAGGTATATATATTCAATATTCATAAAAAAACATTTATCATTCAAATCAACAAAATAGGAGTTTAACAATAAGTTCAAAAGTAATCTCTACAATTAAACTAGCCAGTCACAATGTCTATAACATCCCCAACAATCAAATATTCCATCAAAAAATACTAGAAGAGAAAAAACAAAAGAAAACAAATTGAATCAAAATCCTTCTCTTCTTAGCCTGAATCTGGAAAATTCGGCGTTAGTATGCTCTTTTCCTAATTTTGAATGATAAACCTTGAATCTCTACCTCTACCGAAGCTCTAAACCTATGTTTTTACTTAAGGAGGTAGGTCTCACAAGAAGCTCTCTCTTCCATAGGGGTTTATATATCTTATATAGTCTAGAAAACCTAAAAGATAAGTGAATCCTGTATACATCCTCAGGTTAGACATTCCACGATCATGGAAATTGGTATGAAACCCACGTTGTGGGTTCTTACATTATAATTCTTCCTCTTCTCTTCTCCTTTACTCTCATGGTCTCTAGCTCAATCGCAAATGTGGCCAATGCCATTCCTACGCTAAAATGATCAATTCTTACCCTAAATCAACATGAAACATAGAAGAACATAATGAAGATCAAACTAAACAAAAACATACAAAATAAATCCTAAAACACATCAATAATAATCTATTATGTAAGAAACATATGCAAAGTACTTAAGAAAAACATACATTAATGCACAATTATCAACTTTCCCACATTTAAATCTTTGCTTGTCCCTAAGCAAAATAAACACAACCATTCAATTGCATCACTTCATTTTCACAAAGATCAAAGCATACAATCCCTTAAATTTTAGCCAACTCAAATATTAAGTTACTACATACATCGTGACTACTTTTCATTAGTGTACATGAGCAAACTCAACATATGGCACCATCACTCAAAGATAAGTATAGATGCGAATCACTCATTTCTGTTAAGAGTTTGATGGATAGTGTTTCAGTCAAGCTCCCTATAGGAAACTACAATACCATAGGCTTGCTAATACACCAATTCTCCTCTACAGTGATTGCATGCATAAATAGAGCAAAAGGACTTGCTTATGTAATATGGTAAAGGTTAAGGTGGATAAAAGGGATAACAACCTATAATTCTAAGATACACAAGTGTAAATATACTCCTACTCCATACTTATTGATGCTACTCAAGTGTTCTTCCTTTTTCTTTTCTTTTTTTCATTTTTTTCATTTTTCATTCATTTTTTATTTTCCTTTTTTAATACACGGAAGAAACAATAAATAAAATAGCATCTATATAAAATGTGATTCAAGAGTATGCGTATCACTCAACTCATCTCAAAAAAAATTTGTAGCAAAAATCCTAACTAATGCATTACTTAATACTTTACTAAGCTTGTAAATGGGTAGAATATGTGAGCAAATGCATAGTGTATCAACAAGTTAAGGCTAAACACCAAGCACTTTCAGGAAGTTGAAACCATTGTCTACTCCGGAGTGGAAGTGGCAAAAGGTGACTATGGATTTCCTGATGGGTTTGCCTAAGACTAATAAGAAGCATGA
>JANZXR010379971.1:0-46517 GCA_027575705.1 Erythroxylum echinodendron
ATTCAAATGTGAATCAATTAATTTAGATTCTAATAATATACATGTTTCCCATACATCTCTATGTATATGTATATTACATACAAAGAATCTTGGTACCTTTTGACCAGATCCAAAACCTTTTGTTTTATTAATAATAAATATTTTCATTACAAAATTGTAACTGAAGAAGATAAAGTTACATGTAAATACAGTTGCTTTCTAGGGCAATGTATTTACATAACTCTAACAGAGAGGTGGCAAACTAAAAGCTTACATTCATTACATTAATTGATTAGTTGAAAGAGAGATTTTGGCTAATTTAATTGATCACTGATCAGATAACTTAACATTTAGTTAAATTGGGGGAGTGATTTGGTAGATTGAGAGATTGTTTAATCAACTTGCAGTTTTTGAGCGCAAAACTAGTTGTTTGTTTTGCAGCATAACAATCATGCAACTCATACATAATACATATCAAATATAGGCAGTGGAAATAAAACAAAACCTCAAAAACTAGATCTACACATGCATATAGATATAGAAAAACAAAAACATGAAATGTAAGATCTTTAAATATCTTTTTGATGATGTCCACCATTCTTTAATCTTCTCCACATTGGGTTTTTGTAAACCAAAATGATCAACATAGATCATCTCTAAGAAAAGGATACATGAATATAGAAGGATGAAACCTCACTAGGAGATGGCTAGAAATCTTTCTTTGTGTTAGCAAAGACAAGAACTCTTAGGAGAGTGAGAGAGAAAAAGTGTGTGTGTAAGAAAAAGAACTCATATTTTTCATTTTTGTCTCTCACACAAGATGCTCAAAAAACATCTCAATTTTCTACATAATTTGGCCTTCTATAACGTCCATCATTAATGGAAAGTTATGGGAAGTTAATGGCCATAAATAGCAGGCATGAATGGAAGTTATAAGAGTTAAAGGCAATGAATAACATGCATTAATGGAAGTTATAGGAAGTTAATGACCATGAATAACATGCATTAGTGGAACCCAACAACACTTGTTTCTAATTTATTCCATGCAACATTTTCTACCACGATCACATCGCGATAGAATCCTAAAACACTCTCTCATATCTTGAATCACCATTTAAGACCATTTTACCCATCCTTTAGATCTATTATGTATGTGACCCATTAGGTTTCTGCTTATGTTGGCCATTTAAATTAACAGTTAATTTAAATAAAACAAGAGCGGTATCTAACAACACGTCATGGCCCCTAATTGACTGAAAAGTTAGTGGTTTGATTACGAACGGGGTATAGATGGTGAAAGTGTTAACTCCCACTAGACTGACTATGTCACATCTAGTCCAAGTGATATTAGATCTTATCCTTAGGATCTCGTTACTCTATGCATAACTGACGACTCTCTCTATGACAAATATTTGCTCTGGTGAATCCTTTATTGGCTACTCAATTGCCTCCGAATACCTCAAGCTATACCCAATCACTACCCTATGTGTAACCTCTAAAAGGCACTGATGAATGGAGTCAAAGCATAGGATCAGTATTCGAGATATCCTTGAGCACCTTAAGTCAAATGATACTTGCACCATTGCTATGATGAGTTGATTAACTCATAGTAGGTCAATCCAATGTACTTACTACCCTTAGTAAGTGTCCACATGTTAAATCTAAACAACTCATATCTGTAGCTTATGATGTCTACTACTTGATCTAATCAAGGAGTATAACATGTGCTAGTCTATCTGGATTAATGATATCCCATCTCATTAATCCTATGACTAGGGACATTTTAGATACTAATATAATTACACATGATAGGAATCTCATTATCATGATCTCATCATGATTTCCTCTAAGCTATGTTTTGTATCAAGGACTTCATTAAATCAACTTAATATCAACATCAAATCCATAAACATATGAACGTCGAAATAATGAAAAATACCTTTATTAATCATAAAATGATTTATACAATAAATGCTAAAGGTGATTGCCTTTACAACACTTATCTAACACACCCATCCTGTAGTTATTCACTTGATCTTCACATTTGGATTCCTAGCGATCATCGTCAAAGTGCCCTTGAGGTCTTCGTCTTTAATGTATGTTATCAATAAAAAGGACAGGTTTACTATCTAAAGATCTCCTTCTTGGCATAAACTAAGTGAATTCACTACCTAAAGTTCTCCTACCTAGCACAAACTAACTACTGGAAGCACTAAATTCATAACAAAAACTACAAAATATGTTTAAAAAAACCTAATAAAATATGCATGAATGAACAAACATAAACAATAAAAATTACTAAAGCAAATAAAAAATCAAAATTAATTCAGGTTTAAATGCTAAACCTGTCCCTGGCAATGATGCCAAAAACTTATTGTGCCTAAACAGTTCTAAAAATTACCTAGGCCATACTATTCGCAAGTATACGAGGTAGTTATAGTGATGACCTATGTTCGTCTCCCATGGAGGTAAAATTGGTTAACTAAAAATAATTTTTAATTAAAAATAAAAACAATCCCATCCTAAGCGCTTGTTGATTGTAAAACCAATTCACTAGCTTTACGCTCAAAATTGCACGTATACGGGGTGTAACATGTAGTAAAGAACAGATATCGATCCCTAGGAGGATGAGTTTAGACGCTACTTAATTCAGGCTGCTTTGTTTGAGAACCAATTTTAATGAATTATAAACTAAAAAATTTAATTAAATCAGGCAACTAACAATGAACAAATGATAAAGCAAAAGTGTAGGTACTTGAAGTACTAGATTTAACAACTAGAGATCACTTTTTCCCTATGTTATCTCCCTCCTGCTTTGTTAATTGAATTGTTCCTCACCTAATATGTCTTAATGTATTAATTACCCTCTCTCAAGGTGTAATTAATTGTCCATAGCGAAATTAGATGAAAATGATTAAGCAATCTCTAAATCTACAAAATCTGTCCACCAATTCAACTAGTTATGAAGTTGTCCTATAGGTAATCAACTAATTAGCTAAGATCTTTCTCTAACTAATCAATTAACTTGATGAATGTAGGTATATAAAGTGCCACTTCTCATTGTACAATGTTACACAATTTACCCAACTCAATTTCTCAATATATTGCAAGGTATAAGCTCAACATTCATCAAAAGCATCATTCATTCAAATCAACAAAGTAGGAGTTCAACAAGTAGTTCCAAAGTAATCTTTACAAATAATTAAGCCACTCATAATGACATTAACATCCGAAACAACCAAAAAATCCATCATAAAGATGTTAGAAGAGAAAAAGGAATAAAAACTAAATAAAACAAGCCCCTCACCTTCTTTGTCCAAATCTTGGAAATCTGGATTTAGTGCACTCTTTACCCAATTTGAAATGGAAATCTTAATTCTCTACCTCTCTCTAGGCTCTAAATATGTTTTTTATCTCAATGAGGCAGGTTCTCCTGTCACACCCATGGCATCAGGTATTTGTGCCCTTATATATTACAAGATAAGTCAAAAATAAAAATAAGTGAAGCCCGTATGTTTTTTGACTCCAATTCCCACGTTCATGGTAATTAGCAAGAATCCCACGATACTGGGTTCTTGTTCTACAACTCCTCCACTTCTCTTCTCCTCTCTTGGTCCTCAGCTCAATTACAAAGGTGGCCACCCTCTATTCCTACATTAAAATGATGATTTCTTACCCTAAACTAACATCAAACGTAAAAAAACAACCATGAAGATCAAACTAAACGAAAACACATAAAATAAGTCCTAAATCATAACAATAACAACTTGTTATGAAAGAAACACATGCCAAATACTTAAAAAAAACACACTAATGTACAATTATCAACTTCCCCACACTTAAATCTTTGTTTGTCCTTAAGAAAAACTAAACACAACCAATCAATTCCGTCACTTCATTTTCACAAATATCAAAGATAAGTAATCCCTCAAAGTTTGTCTAACTCCAATGTTAGGCTATTACACATATCATGGCTACTTTTAATTAGTGTACATAACCAAACTCAACTCATGGCACCATCAGTTAAAGATAAGTATAAACATAAAATGAATCTTCCTCATGATTTCACTCATTTCTCTTAAGTGCTTGATGGTTAGTGTTTCGCTCAAGCTCCCTATAGGAAACTGCACTACCATAGGATTACTAATACATCAATTCTCCTCTATAATGATTACATTCATAAATAGATTAAAACAACTTGCTTCGGGTTGTAATGTTGTAAGGTTTAAGGTGGTTCAAAAGGGGTAAATGGTTTAACACCAGCACTCATCAAGTAATAAGTGAACGAAGGGATAACAAAACATATTTTTACGATACAAAAATATACTGCTATTCTGCACTTATTGATGATACCAAAATGTTCTTCTTTTTTTCGAGATGAGTTAAGTGACACTTCTACTCTTGGATCACATTGCATTTAGATGCTATTTTGTTCATTGTTTCTTTTCTAGACTAATGCATCACTTAATAATCTACTAAGCTTGTGAATGGGTAGGCAAATGGGGTTTTAGGTTTAAAAATGTGGGGTGTTTTCAAGAAATAAAAGAGTTAAAGCTTAATGGAGGTAGCAAGGGATAATAAAAAGTAGGTCATTTAAGCCAAAGGTTAATAAAAAAAAGGGTTTTAATCATCTTTATTAAGCATGCATCCAGTGGACTCAAACTGATTCAAAGCAAGTTCTGAAGGTAATAACCTAAGGAAGCATCACACAAACAAAGAAATAAAATGACTATAGGTGGAGTGATATAGACTTAATTCTTACATTGGCTCAAATGAAAATTCATTATGCATCTCTACACTACCTCATTGCTCAAGTTTCAAATTTTAAGTAAGCTTATACGAACTACTTTTCATCGCTCAACATGGATCACTATCTGCTCAAGTAGCTTGATTCAAGTTCAAGCACGCGTTTAATCTCATTCCAACTAGCATGACAGAATCTCATGCCAAAACAAATCAAAATGACTTAAGTGTGGTTCCATTGATAACATAAAACAATAATCTAAAGTGCCTGAAACATGCATCCTAATTAAGAAAATGAAAACAGTGACTAAAACAAACGAAAACATTGTAATTGACAAAGAAAATGTCACCTCCCCACACTTGAAAAACATATTGTCCTCAATGTAACAAGGCAACCACAAAAGGAAACCAAAACATAAATCACAACATCAAACAAACAAGCATGCAAAACAACTAACAAGGTAAATAAAACCACATAAAAAGTAAAGGGTAAGATGTAACACACTACTCTCATAGAGTATATGCCCAACCGTATCAATGGTATTCGAGAACATACTCTAGAATGACATGTTAAGATGATCAGAATTACTCATTGCAAAATTTTACAGGTCAAACACATCACCAACAGACAAGTAATTAAGTTAATCCATTTCGTTTACAAGCATATCCAGTAGAAGAGTCATTACATTTTAGAATTCATTTATACAATATACAACAGTTGTGGAATATAATGTTTAATGGAAATGACTGATGACATTTGCAGGTACAAATTGATCTTGACCACTAACTCATGTTCATTTATAGTGGCTATACTCTAATTGGTCTAACTGGATATCTCCTATGAACTTGAAAGACAACGTTGTAATTTTAATAAGTTTTGCAAACTCAGTGAGTGAACTATTATTGATGATCTCACTCATCTCAAATAGACAATGATCTATTGATGATCTCACTCATCTCAAATAGACAATGATCTCACGTATAACCAAATACACAACATTTTTCATCTCAATAAGACATAATGAGTGTCACATATGTCATATACTCTTTTCAAGCATAATTTGATCATGCATATCCCATTTAATCACATTATCAACAAATACATAAATATGGCATATCACTTTATCAACACAATTTTATAAATGGATTCATGATCATATATGTGCAAATGCATATGCATATGAGACTCCACTTTTGTTATTATTTGTTGTGACTGAGCGCCTTTCACTGTCCCATACGTAGAATTTAGCTTAGTGATTAATTCACTGTCCAATACACACATTTTTCACATATTGTTACATTGATCATTCATATGAATATTCGGTCATATATATATGTGTGTGTGTGTCATATACAATGCACACTCAATTTGACTATTTCTAGGTGTGTATCCTTATTCACAATTCTTAATTATTTAGACATCAAAGCTTGTTTATAGCTAGTTTGCAATTAGGTTAATACCTTAAGTACACTTTATCATGCTTAGTTCATTAACCATACATTTACTAACACTTTTCTAGCATTACAAGTATTCATATGATACCTAATTCTCATTCATTCTTTTATAATGTAATATTCATAACCCTTGGAATACATTTGCGTTTGTAAGAACATCTTCATTCCTTTAACACTTTTTAAGTTCCAACTTAGATATATTTTTAATAAACAATCTTTTTCTTAAGGTATAACATTAATTAATATCTTCAACTTATCAAACATTTTAATCAACTTATCGAGCAACAATCCAGGTTTATTTCAAACCTTCATTAAGTCTAAATACACTAAATTAGAGTGACTTATCCTCATATGGTTCAATAATTTCACAAATAAGAAATTACCATGTATCCCATGATCATGACAGAAGCTACTACATCAGTCCACAATCATGGGATGGGTGCCATAATTGTAGGCTACCTTTTTTCCTACACTTTTTTCTGGATTCTTAACCTTGATACCAAATTCAAAACACCTTTACAATAGTCCATTAGTTATACCTCAATTGTACACTAAATATAATTCAATTCCTTATCAATATTATCTTCAATTCCAGCTCAAACGTATTCAATTGACAGCTCACAAATGATTGCCTTTCATGCATCAAAACCAAACCAGAAACTATCATCGTACATCATTTTCCAGAAATCATTTCATCATCAACATCATATATATTTCATTCCAATTCATTCTTCATCATCGTACTATTAAACTATATCATAAATATAACATATCTACTTGTTAAGCTCTAATTCTACCTTAATATATCAAGTTAATCAAGCCATCCATACTTGCAAGATTATCACAAATTTAGGGTGTAAATGAGTTGGTTTTTTTGGAAGGATGGAAGATAACAATTAACTAGTTCTTAAGCTACCTTGTAAAGAATAAAAGTCTAACTTTTATGTAGCAATTAAGGAAGGATTACACTAAAATGTAAAAAAAGAAGCTAAGAGTAATTTTTGATGGAGAACAAGGAAGAAGGTGAAGAAAGTTCTAACAGAAACTCTGCCACCTTAGCTTCATGCAAAGCAAGATGTCTTCATCTCCTAATGACATATGTCATTAGTCATGTCTTCCATTTTTCTACTAAATATGCTACCACTTGTCTCCTAATTATTGGTCCACATGTCACACATTAATTCCTACTTGTCACTCTATAATTGTTTCATTTGTTAATTAATTACTAGTCTATTTGTTAATCATTTATCTATGCCAAATGTCACTAAATTTTAGGCTTAAACATCTTAATTTTCCATGTGTCAATTAATCTTTCCACTTGGAATTTTTCCAAGACTAAATGTCAATCTCCTATTTGTGACAATTAATTCCAAGTTGCTAATTACAATCCATCTATTCTTGTCATTGGTAAGCCAAAGTAGAAGACATTAGACAAGCACATTCATATCTCATATCATGTCCATTTTTAGTTTTATAAGCCAGAATATGTCATTTCAGTGCAATTATCTCTAACTCATAATTCATGTATATATGCTTATGTTATGCATTTAAACATAATTATGTAATTATTTCATGAATATACCTATTTTGTTCTATATGATACGACTCATAGGACTCATTAGTCTAACATGACAAGTCATTAAATAATTAGAGAGACAGGATGCTACATAAGAAAGCTTCATGGAGATTGTGGTGATGAAGGCATAGGGGAAGGGACTTTAATGTTCTTCATTAAGATGAACTTAAAGAATTTCCTTGTGATGAATTGCTACTCCTTATGCACTTGCCTCGTCTGGGTGCTGATCTATTTAATTCGCAGTGTCATTTGTTGATGGATTTCATTCACTTGGTTAAACATTTGCTAGAATTTGTCGACATTTGATGTTATGGTTGGTTCGTCCTTAACTGCTTCTTCTTGGGGCTCTGGGGGCGCCTGAGAAGAGGATGGTTGAGAAGTGCCTACTTCCTTGCCCTTCCTGTTCTTAACAGTAGTACGTGTTTGAGGATATTGGAGCTCCAAAAAATGGGACTCCAAAATTTCAAAGCGTCTCAAATAAGGTATATCAAACATATGAGGTCTAGCTATGCGCACACCATCCACACTAAGATTACAGTGCAAAGCCAAAGCAGTATCAATTTAAGTTATACCAAAATATGAGCTTTTCTTAGTAATGGAACCCATAATAGATCAAAAAATGTAATAAGGGGTATTCACTTTAATTTTACAATCCATGCAATAAAGAAAGAAAAATTCCTTAGACAAACACTTGTTTCTTTCAGTTTTGCTAAAAATATAAGCATATAAACTTACGAAGAAGTAAGTGCTTAGTGCTACGAATCAAAGTGTTGGGTGTATTCCTAGCGTTAAAAGTGTTTTCACCTGTAAGAATCTTTCAATAATCATCCACATTAAAATCATCATGGTCATCCAAAACTTTGGTGTTAGATAACTCAAAAAGGTCATGAATGAAAGTACAATCCAGTCTATATACATGACCACCTATCCCAAACTAGAATGTGTCTATTTTAGTACTGTAGCACATAGTGGTGAAAAATTCTATAGTCATCATGAGGTATGTCAATACATCACACTGAATTAAACAACCCTAACTAATATTTGTAGCTAACCTTTCAATGTAACGCCTTAGTCCTAGAGTTTCTAACTGGTTAAAATCAAAGTACTTGGGAGGCAATAACTCTTTATCCTTAAAATCTTGAGATATCATATCTTCTTCTTAAAAAAATGGAAATAGGGCGTAAAAAGTGGCCACCATATCACGTTTACCTTCTCTGGAGACTTGCAAGCACAGTTACTCAGTTGGTTTACAGATTAGAAGCTTCCTTGGACCCATTTAAGGAGAAAACCTGCAAAAAGAGTGAAGTGAGAGATTATCACAATTTTGAGAGAGAAAGAGAGAAAAACTTACCAAATCCTTGGCTTCTTGAGTGGGTAATATGAAATAAGACTTAAGGGAGTGAACAATGATGGAAAAAGTGGAGAAAACACCAAGATTGATTTGTGAGCTTTGGGTGAGTGAGTTTCGGGTTTTAGAGTCAGAGAATATGAAAAGATGAAGAAAGAAGAAAGAAGGAGGGGCTTTTACAAATTCTTTTGGGCTGGGGATCCCATGATCGTAGGAATCCCTGTGCTTCCCATGATCATGGGTTAAGGTTCTAAAAACTTTCTGAAGAGCTTTCCCGCGATAATGATTTTCTAGCTTTTTAACCCTCTTCCAAGATTAGCATGCATTCCTAACATTCAAGCGACCTGCAAATACATCAAAATCACCTAATCATTAAGAAATTTGAAGAGAAAAGAAGTTAAAACTCAAACAAAACCTAAGTAAACACCAATAGATCATAGAAAACTAAAACCTAACATAATCAAAACCAAACAAATCAAATAAACAAGTAAGCAAAGACAAACAAAAGAAAGGTAAACATGCCAAGTTAAGGTCATTAGCTTGGACATGAAAGAGTGAAAGCAAGGAAAGATAAGACTTCCTTTTCTTCTGAGTATGTCCCTCTATAGTATGGCTTGCACATATGCCCATTGACCTTAAATGCTTCACCCCTTTCCATTTTCCAACTACAAAGCTCCATGGAAAGCACTTGAAGGACCTTGAAGGGTCCACTCAATCTTGACTTGAGCTTTTCAAGAAATAACTGAAGTTATGAATTGAATAAAAGCATCGTTCCCCACTTTTAAACTCTTTTTTTTTTAATGTGAGCATCATGCCACTTTGTTTCTCTTTCTTTATATAACTTAGCATTTTCATAAGCTACAAATCTCAACCCTTCCAATTTATTAAGTTATAACAATCTCTTCTAACCTACAGGCTTCCAACCTATATTCAACTTCCATTGCCCAATAGGCTATATGCTCTAACTCCATCGGTAAATGACAAGCCTTGCCATACACAAGTCTATATGGAGTAGTGCCTATGGGTGTCTTGAAGGCTATCCTATATGCCCAAAGTGTATCATGTAACTTTAAAGCCCAATTTTTCCTTGAAGTGCTCATTATCTTCTCCAAAACCTTCTTCAATTCTCTATTGACCACTTTCACTTGGCCACTCGTTTATGGATGATAAGGAGTGGCCACTTGATGATGCACATTATATCTTTTCAATAGAGTTTCAAAAGGTTTGTTGTAAAAATGACTCCCTCCATCAATGATTATCTGTAATAAACCGTTCCTCCATACTACGATTTTAACCTAAGACTATTACTATAAGAAACGGTGTTGAGAAATTAGGAAATGCATTTCATACTCATGCATAACATTATCATACACACAGGTGAATTATGATTTTTGTACACATTGTAAATACCATATATGCACTCAATTGACATGTTTCGGGTATCAATAATTTAAAATGATCAGAATATGAATTATGAATTATTATGTCGTGAATTTTGGATTTGGTGAATTTCTATTGTTAATTCAAATTTTTTGGTGAAAATTTAGAGATTTATGATATTTATGTGTATTTTTAGACTAGGAAAAATGCAAAGTGAAAAGGTAAATTGACTCATGGTAATAAAAATAGTTGATAAATAGCGGTAGAAATAATTGACAACTGGCATTTGGAATTATTGACAAGTGGCATAAAAAATTAGGTGACAAATGGACTGAAAATTGAGTGATAAATAGACTATTTATTAAAAGAGATAAGTGGGACCATGAAAAGATGACAAGTGGTAAGTGACAAATGTCACCACATTTGCCACTTATCACTCATCTCTCACGACTCCCTTATTTAAAAGACTAACATTTTATTGTCTTTCATTTTGTTTTTACAAGCTTTCTTCTTCAGTTTTCGTTCCTCTCTCTTCTTCACTTATGACACTATCACTCTTTGTAACATCCCATTATCCCATGATTAGGGTTAGAACCATAGGATGCTTTATGTAAGAATTTATTGAGAATTTAGAAATGCATTTCATGCATTATATGGCATACACATGCAAGTGAATAATGTTGTCATTCATGAAATAAATGTACATGCATTCATTGACATCTTTTTGGGTATAAGTGATTTTTAATGTGATTAAAGTGTGAATTTTGGATTAATTGTGTTTCAAAATTTATTTGGTGATAATACTTATTGTTTCAAAATTTTGGTGAATTTTAGGTAAGTTATTGAAAATTTGAGGTATCTAAGAATACGAAATATTGAAATAAGAAAAAATTTATTAATTGACAAGTGGATAAGTTATGGAGTGAAAATGGATCAATTAATGTGTGACATGTGGACAAAGAGTTAAGTGACAATTGGTAGCCTTACTTGGAGGACATATGTAACACATGCATTGGAGGCATGTGTCAAGCCTTAAGAGATACACCTAGTCATTAGGAAAAGAATATTTCTGCAACTCTTCTTTGGTTCCACCGAAAAAATAAGAGCTCCTTCTTGTTTCTTTGCTTCACCAAAACTCTCCACCATCAAACCTCTCTTCTTGCTCATTTATGCATTTTGGCTTTTGGTTAAATTACCAACTTTTCACCTTACAAAAACAAGAGTTGAATCACTTCAACTCATTTGGGGTTTTCAGTTGCCTCTCTCTATCATTGACTCTCTCCACTAAAAATTTGATAAATTTTGGAATTTTGCTGAAGTGTGAAGTACAAACTAAGTAATAAGAAATGCTTTTAATTTTATGATAGTATAAATGATTTCTGTTGACCTTTTAATGTTTGTAACTATATGCATGCATAAAAGGTGTACATTTTCATGCTTATGGATTGCTGCATGTGTAAATGGTTTTGATGCATATGTAGCTGGTGAAAGAAGAAGCAAGTTCGGTGATATGATTAACAAGATGAAGGATTATAGTCATTGGAATATGATGTGTGCAGTATTTTACTGAACATACATATGTATTTAGGCTATAACTTAACATGTGAATATCTAAATTAGATGGAGTTTGATTTAAAGTAAGCTATAGACATAGGTATATATTTTTTATGAAAAAATATAAATTGAATTCTATCTTTAAGAGTTTCAAAAATTAGCTTGAATTTGACTTTGGGATTCTATAGTGGTTTGGGACTAGTCTATATTGTTTTTAGTATAACTTGAAGAATACTGAACGAAATTGCATGAAATTAACTTTATTATAAAATTAAGGCATAAAGGAACAATTTTTTAGAAGAATGTTTTGCCTAAATCCTTCATATTCCTTGTCAAAATGACCATGAACAATTGACTCAAAGGTCTATTTTGGGAACAGCTGGGAGAAGTTGGAATAAAAGGTAGTGCAAGATGCTGTTTGACAATTTTGAACATCCTTCATTCTTTTGGCTATAACTTCTTCTTTTGACCTCCAAATGACTTAATTTTTGAACCAACAAACTCATAACACATTTTTTTCCTCTCTATAAAAATATATAACCTTATGAAGTCACTCGGGAAAGATTTGTTTGATAAATTTAGGATTAAAATGAGGAAGTGAACTGGAATATTTTCACTGAACATGCTTTAGTATTTTGAGTATATCTTGATAAGTATATTTTTAAATGAGTTTATTCTTAGTTCAGATTAAATTAGAGTCATACGGCTACAACTTTCTTGTGGAAGTCTAAGTTTAATTCTATCGCTATACATCTCAAAATCTAGCTCAAAATTAAGTTTTGACTGAGGCTATAGTGCTACCTGAGATAGAAATCATATCCTGTAGATATTGAATAAACTATATTGATAGAAGCCTAATTAGATAAAAGTATCTTCACAAAAGTTGTATTTAATTCTATTATCTTTTAATTGGTATTAGGTTTGTAATTTTTGGATATCTGAGTTGAAAGATAAGAGTTGTGTAATTTGAGGGTATGATCATGAACTTGCCAAAAGTTCAATTATACACAGTCTGTGATGTTGTGTATATAACTCATAGAATACTGAATCAAATTGGATGATCTTAGAGTCATTAGGAACTTAATACATGGGAGAACAATTTTCCAAAAGGAAGTGTTGCCAAATTACTTCATTTTCCTATTATTAATAATCATGCAAAGTAGACCCGAAAGTATGTTCTTAGTCAAATCTAAATTGATCAATTGAGTATTGTGGTATAAATGAACATTGTGATAGGAAATTGAATAAAGAACCCAGAATTTGTCATGAACATGCATTGTACATATTCAATATACATGGATGTGCATTTATAAATTCATCATTATGCAAATTTGTGATGTGTGTATGTTTGATATGTCATAAAGGATCACATTAAGCGACAACATCCAGATATTGCCGGGACTTCAAGGAAATAAGATAAAAGGAGCATTTGTGAGTCAACCTAGATGATCTTCCTAGGATTGATTGTTTGATTTATTCTGCTTAATTTCAATTATTTAACTGTTTGCGATCTGAATATGAATTTTAGACTTAAAGGTCCGAGGAGTTTAATAGTCGGGAATGTATTGGAAGTGTTATACTTGCATTTGACAATTGAATAAAATATGTTGCCGTTGAATTCTGAATGCTCAACGAACGTTGAATACCAGATGGAGGTCCGATGAATTATGAGATTCTGTCTGTGTTTCATATGTGAATGCCATTCATGGAATATTTTTTTATTTGATGCATTTCATAAAATGCATGCTCAGATAAAGCTGTTATGATCAGAGTAGCCAGTTGAAAGAGCTATAAGCTCAGTATTCTGCACATAGAACGCTGCTCCGTGATTTCTGTTCTAATTGAGCACAATGGGCCAGTCTCTGTTCTGTATTTGAAAAGCACTCGGTCATAACAAATAATAATGAATTGAGAGTCTCATATGCTTTTGAATTTGAGTATTATGATTATGAAATTTATGAATGTGAATTCTGTCTGAAGTTGTGATTGATTGGCTGTTGAAATTCTGGAATAAGGTATATGAATTGTATGACACATTTTATTCCTTATTTTGATGGAAAATGTTATGAATCAGATTGGTTGTATGATATCTGTGTGTGCCTGGAGTAAGGTCATCAATGATGGGTCTCTCATTAAATTTGCAAAAACTCACCCAAAATTTGTAATGTGATTTTACAGGTAGGAGACAGGAGACTTAGATTCTAAGATTCTCAGAAGCACTTTATGGGATTAAGTTACGGATCAAAGGTCTCTCAGCTAGCACTTGAGTAGTTGTTTTTGTTTTTAAGTAGTTTACTTATGTCTTGGAGAACTTTTGTTATAAAGGTTTTTAAGCTACTATGTATTAATGCAATGACAAGTTGAGGTTTTTAATTATTGTGTTTTGTGACTTTTACATACATAGTTGATGCCATAAGTGAGTTGGATATATTGCCATGTCATAAGTGAAGTTGTACGCCGTTATTATAGATTATACACTGGAATGCCCTCATGGTGTTTCGATATATAATTTATGGTAGTGGGGTGTTATCCTCTCACTCTCACCATATTAAGCCTTGTTATCATCTTTTTACAATAGCCACTTTAAGATCTTTGCTATCTCTTCATCTTATTACTAGGAAACCTAATATTTTCTTCTTGAAAGATGATGATCTTGTATATATGGAAAGCTAGGGTTTTATATATGATATTAAGATGAAATTGAGGTGAGAATGAAGAGGAAATGAATTAGAAAATGTTAAACTATGTATATGATGTGTTGGATATAGGATGAAATGGTATGAAGTAAATGCTGAATAAATCAAATGAGTAAATTTTATTAGACTTAATGTAACCAAAATGGTAGTTAAATTAGCATAAAATGAGGTTGCATAAATAGACATGAATTTTATAAAATTTGAAGTGTTAATGATGGAACTAAGTATGGAAATTTGTGGTGAAATAAAGGAAGAAAGGCAGAGCACAATCGTGGCCTTTAGTGCACAATTATGGCCTTTTTATTTAGGTTCTGTCACGATTATGGCATAGTTCCCACGATCATTGCTTGTTGGAAAAGCTTCTATCACGATCGTTGGAAGATATATTACGATCGTGGGCAGGCATAAAAAGTGAAATGTTGTCTTTTAAGTGATGTTTGAAACAACTAACGATAAGGTGCTTTCCTATGGTGTATATAGACTAAAATGGGGCTTAAAATGAACCTAGTTTGACGATGAATTATTTGACAAAGTGTTTGATATGTTAAGTTGTTAATTGATGGTTATAACTTAAGAATGGATTGAAGTTATCATGTATCAAAATTTGGAAAAAAATTATGAGTGTATTAAGTATGAAAGGTGTATTAAGTATGAATGAATGAGAATTTGGATATTATGTGATCATATAATGCTAGAATAACATTGGCGAATGATTGATTGATGAAATTACAATAATCAAGTACATTTAAGGTATAAACCTAAGTGCAATCTAGACCTATACAAGTTATAATGGTTTGAATGATCAAGACTTTTGATTAAAGATACAAACCCAAAAATGTCATTGAGCATGCATTATGTATAATACATATACATATGTGTATAGTTGAATATTTATGTGATTGAGCAAATTAGTAACGTGTAAATGTATGTGTATTGCATGGTTTAGATGCTCAAGTCGAATGCCTGCATCCAGACATTGTAGGTCCACCAAGGCAATATCTATCTGGAGCATACTGTGAGTAAACTAGATGTTTCTCACTAAGATTGGATGTATTTAGTAAATTATCAATTATTTAACTAATATTTATATGAATGTGATAATTTCGGACATTGATGGTCTGAGGAGTTTGATAATTGTGATCATATTGGAAGTGCCTTACTTAATGTGAATCTGAAAGAAATATGTGTACTCAACAAAAATTATTGAATGCTAAACTTAGGTTCGAAGAACATGTCAAATTGACTGAGCATCGTGAATAAATGTTGTTAATGGCATATTATGTGAATTGAAGTATCAAATTGAAATGCATGATCAAACAAGGGAAGTTGTGACCGGAGTGGCTAGTGAAAAAGAGATTAAAGATCAGAAACATGTACAAGGAGTCACAGGCTCAGTATTAAAATAATTCCAGTATCCACAACGGATAAGGGACAGTTAAAAAGGTGCTCGGTCACAACAAAGTAAAAATAAAAGTTAGTTAGTTGTTCATTTCATATATAAATTGATATGTATGGTCTGAATGTTTAAAATGAACAGTTTTAAAATTGCATGAACAAGACTTAAGACACTTCTCTCTCACTCTAGAACACTTCTAGACCCCCTATCCTGTAATACCTGATTTCTGGAACATACTTAAGGTTAGAAATCTAGATCATTGAAAATGAATAATAACATTAAGAGCATTTCATTTATATGCATATCATTAGCACACACATGTGAATTGTAATTTTGTACACATTGTAAAAAATAACATATCACTTAATTGACATATTGCGGGGTATAAAAGATTTAAAATGGACATGATGAGATTTGTGTATTGTTATGTCTTGAATTTTGGTTTATTTGGATTCCAATTATTAATTTGGTATAAATTGTTACTAATTATAAGAGTAATGAATTAATATGTACATTTGGACTAGGAAAAATATAAAGTGGTAAGATAAATTGATACATGAAAAATTAGGGTGATTAAGCCAAAATTAAGTGACATTTGGCATAGTTAAATGAGTAACAAATAAATAAGTAATTAATTGTCAAACGGATCAATTATATAGTGACAAATGGATCAATAATTAGGAGACATATGGTAGCTATTAGAAGAGAAAAATGGCAGCATACTAAGTGGGCAAATGGCTTACATGCCTTAAGATATAGGTCTTCCTCATTTCTACAGCAAGTTTCTACCTAGCACTTTAATGAAGGAAGTTTCTATAGCAAAGTTTCTACTGTCTTTCTCATTTCTCTCTACTGAAATTGGTTCTATCTTTACTCTTTAATCTGGGTTTCACCCTAGCTAAATAGTTACACAGAATCCACACTTACATCTTTCACAGAACAACCAAGAAAATTAACTTATTGTTAACTTCACCTTATTGCCGAAAACCAACTCATTTTCATCTTGGAATTATGTTGATCTTGCTTGCTTAGAAGAATAGATTACCTTGACGTTTTGAGCTAAAATTGGAACTTTAATAAGTAAGTAGCAATATGATATTCATGACATGTTTAATAGTATGAGATTGATGCTTGAATTGGAATAAAATGAATATGATGTTGATGATGAATTGTGCTGGGATATGTTAAATGAACTTGGAAGTTTGTATGCTTGTTCATGGTGTATGAAAACCATGGAGTATAGGTTATTATATGGATGAATTGAACTAGAATTTGATGTATTAAGCTAAATAAATAAGTTAATATAGTGTTCTTGAATTGGAAATGTACGTGTATATATAAGAAGTGATTGTTAATAACAAAAATTTTAATGAACCTTAGTGAAATCGAGTTGGAAGCTAGATGATCATGTAATTAAGTAGGCTTAAAGGTCTTGTACTTTGGAAAATTCCAGTGTTTGGTATGTGTCTAAGTTTGACACATTCGTGCAGAATTGAGGGAAACATTGTAGTGCACGATCGTGGCTTAATTATTTGCGTTCTATTGCACATGCTTTTGTCGCGAGTGTGGCATGGTACCTCACAATCATGGCCCTAGTTCTGGAAAGCTAACTTTAGTTTTATGTAATTGTTGAACCAATTAAGGATAAGGTACTTTACTATGGTACATACGGACTTTGATTAAGGCCTGAAATAAATCTATATTTTTGCTTGAATAAGTTGGTTAAATGTTTGATAAGTTAAAGTTGTTAAATGTTGTACCTTAAGAAAAAGATTGTTTGTTATCAAATAAAGTTGTTAAATGATGTTTTACCTTAAGAAAAGAATGTTTGTTATCAATGTATCTAAGTTTGGACTTTAAAAGTGTTAAAGGAAAGAAGATGTTCTTATAAATGTAAATGTGATCCAAAGGATATCAATAATGTATTAGGTATGAATGAATGAGAATTGGGAAATTAGGTGAATGCATATTATAAAAGAAAAGGGTTAATGAATAAATGGTTTGAATGATTAATACTAATGATTAAGGACACATACCTAGGAAAGTAACTAAGCATGCATTGAGCATAACACATAAATATTTGTATGATTGAGTACTAAAATGATTGAGCAATTTAGTAATTTGTAAATGTGTGTATTGCATGTTTTAGACGTTCAAGTCAAGCGCCAACATCCAGACATTGCTGGTTCATAGAGGTAATATCTATCTCCTGCATACTATAAGTCAACCTAGATGATTCTCACTGGCATTGATTTATTTCTATTTTAAATGTTAGCTATTGAATTGTAATTGATATGGTTGATAATTCCAGACATTAATGATCTGAGGAGTTTGATAATTGGGAATGTATTAGGAGTGTTCTGATTGTATGTGAATCTGAAAGAACTATATGTACTCAACAAAAATGTTGAATGTCGGACTTGAGGTCTGATGAACATATGAAACTGATTGTGTATCATGACTAAATCTTATTGATGGAATATTCTGTGATTTGATGCATTACATTGATATGCATGATTAGATATTAGAGTTGTGACTAGAGTGGTTAGTGAAAAAAAGCTTAAAGCTTATAAATACGCATAAAGAGCCACAGGCTTAGTACATAAAATGAGTATCCACAACGGATACAGGACAGTTATTAATGAGCTCAGTATCCATAATGGATACAGGATAGTTTAAAATGGGCGTTCGATTATAATAAAGTAAGAATTAAAAGTGAGTCACATGTGCATTGCATATATAATTGATATGTACTATATGAAAGACTAAAGTGAATTACTTGTTCTAAAATTGAAATGTGAAATGTGTACATAAAAATTTATTTGTTAAAATATGATGAAATGTAGAGCAAGTGCAATATTTGATTATATAATTCTTCTATGAATTGAATGGTGAATTGTTTGAGAATGATATGAGTGAGCACATCAATTATGGTTCGCCTACTAAGTTCGCAAAACTTATCAAAATTGCAACGTTGATTTTAGGTACGAGAGAGGAGATTTAGCTTCTAAAGCATTCTAGAAGAAGTCGTGTACTTGCATTTTAGACTCAAGAAATGGCTCAAAGGTCTGGTCAGTTGAGACCAGCAGAACTCATCAAAATTGCAACGTTGTTTAGTTTCTCATTCGATATAGAATATGTTGTAAAAAGCAGTAAACTCTCATATGCTTTTAATACAGTGTACATATGGATTATAAAGAGAAAAGTGACATTGTAGATTATATTTTATAAATGGAATAAGGATTTGATCTTTAGTATATTTGTGATTTATTTATAATGCCATATTAAGTGATTATGATTGCACTAACATGCCATTGTCATAGGGTATGTTCTTAAATGTCCTCTGAATGTTCAAGTATATACTCTATGTTAGTGGAGTGTTACATATCCTCTCACTTTGAGTGTGTTAGAACTGGTTAGCATCTATTTTTGTACCTAAGTGAACAACTCACTTAAGTACATTTGTCGAGCCTTCGAGTAAAAACATCTATACACACTTTGTTTTTTATCCGATCTTTTATACATGAGACCCCTAAGTTCCTGTTTATTTTAGGCACTTGATTAACTCTTAATTCGAGTAAATCATAAATGGTTTCATGGGACTTGAATTAACTATTAATTCAAGCAAATCATGAAAAGTTTCACGATCCCAATTTATTGGAATATAAGTGGATTAACATACGAACTCTTCGGTAGTTAATTACCTGACTTACAAACCTTTCCATAGATAATTACTGTGCAATTCATCGTTACACCATACTAGACCCCAGCTAGGTAAGACTATGGGCTATATGCCAACTCTTACTAGACTGACTACGTCACAACTAGTCCAAGTGGTGTTAGTTCTTATCCTGGGATCTCACTACTCTATGTGTCATTAAAGACTCTCTTTATGACACATAACTGCTCTAGCTAGAGATTCCAGAGTAATGACCACGATAAGAGGTCATGGGTTTCATCTCACTCTATTAGGAGTGGTGAATCCTTTATTGGCTACCTAATTACCTTCGAACGCCAATAGCTATACCCAATCACCACCTTATGAGCGACCTCATCTTGAGGCTATAAGGAATGATGTCAAAACATAGGATTAGTATCTAAGATATCCTTGAATACCTTAAGTATAAGGATATTTGCACCATTGCTATGATGAGATTAATCATTGACATTTGATAAATCATCCATATGATAATCTCATAGCAGGTCATCCGATGTACTTACTACTTTTAGTAAACATGTTAACTCTAAACATATCATGCTTAAAGTTTGTGAGATCTACTCCTTGATCAAATCAAGGAGTATAACATATGCTAGTCTATCCAAATTAATAATGTTCTGTCTCATTAATCCTATGTCTAGTGATAATTTAGTTATAGGATTATATTATATTATATATTTTTATGCACTTCCGTGTGATTTCAATCCTCTTTTCAAGATAAAATGCTTAATTTGTGTTCAATTTATGTTTACTGCTAGGTTGGATATGCTGACATATATTTGAGACCAAAAAGATAAAATTCTAAAGAAAATTAGATCACAAATGCTTAATAAGAAAGGACACCAAATAAAAAGAGATTATAGCTTGTTAGTGGCAGCATAAAACAAACGTGAAGAAATGAAATGAACACGTGCATGTTTTCGCATCTAATTTACGTGAGTTTAATGGCGTGAAGTTAATAGAATGACGGCTGGGAAAAGATGAAGCAAAATGCAACCTTTTTTGAATCACAAAATGACAGCGTGTTGTCATATAGAAGAGATAAAAATGACAAGCAACAGGAAGTTAACATTTAACGCTAGCATCCTTACGTTATGTTTAGCACCTTGCTAGTGTTGTGCTAGCGTTAACGCATACGTTAAACACTAGCATTAAATGCATGCATTTCATAGATAGGGAGGAAGCAAAAGTTTATTTGTCCCATTAAATATACAGGGAGAGAATAGTGAAGAGAGGAATAGGCAGCGTGGCTTGAAAAAAAAAAGGAACAAGAGGCTAAAGGGTTATTCGTGTACAATGATGGGGGACGATAAACTCTCTAAGTTATTCGTCTTATAAGCTACAGTGAAAAGAAAACTAGGTAGAATCAAAGTTAGAGTGTAGACAAGAGAGCAGTGGCGTAAGTAGAGAAATAGAAGAGAGTGACGTGAGGGAAAGAAGAGTGTACAATAACTCGAGTCATTGTATTAAATTGTCAAATTGATGAATAGCAATAGTAGAGAGCATTAACGTGAGAAGAGAGTAGCTATGGCTTTCGATGGGCATAATTGTTATGGTTTGGAAGCATTTTCTTGGGAGACCTATGAAAGGTTGAACATCGCGACACTAGTTTGACGGTAACATTGACGTCGACAACCCAGGTTAAGTGTATTTTTCTGTTTTTGTTATTTTCTTTCTCTCATGAGAAATTGATTATATTATCTTATATTAATTGATTTAGGTTTTGTGTATGGACAATCAAAATTTTGTCATTGTTTGATTTGTGTATAAACCCATATGGTATTATGAAAGGATGATTTTAATGCATTCATTGAATCGTTTGATTGTATACCCATTACTAGAATTTCGATATAATCCGTAATTGTTATATTGAAATTCATGTGTAGCGACTAATGATTTTTAATCATTAGGGATAATATGACCTAAGTTAAATGATGCATAGTATATAGTTATTTCCTTGATTAATCAGTTTTCTTAATTTCCTAATTTAATCTAGAGATTGTATCCTAGCTTATTCGATAGTTAGGTTGTATCTTGATTAAACAAATCCTAAGGAAAAACTCGAGTTAATTATTAACCCATGATTAATAGTTGCTAGCAAAAGTTTGAGAACAACAAATCGTTGAATTATGCTTAATTAGGGTGTAAGACAAGATTGAACCAAAGAACCGGATCCCTACCGATTTCCCCAATTTTACCATTTTTCATATGTTTTCTTTAATTTGTTTTTATTAGTTAGATTCATTTTATTTTCTTATTCCAAAACCCAAAACCCCCACTTTTTCCTAAACACTGATTAATTTCAGTTCATAAGCTAACCGAACACTCCCTTTGGGATTGACCTAGACACACCACTGCTATAGTATTAGTCTAGTTATTTTATTTTGACTAGCATTACGATGCACCGGTCAATTTTTGTGCTATTGCTGGGGAGTGTGGTGTTTAGTTTTTGTTTGTAATTTTAATTGGTGTTTTGTTTATATTTGTTAGTATCGATTTCTTTTCAATTATTTTGTGATTATTTTATGATTCTTTCTTTATTCTATTTCGTGTTTATGATTTATTAAAAAAAATATAGTATGAATGGAAGTAATTTCTTTTATAATTCATATACTCAATATTATAACAATGTTTGGGCTGATCAACCTAACTTTTGTTATGGATTAGATAATCATCAGAATTACTTACATGATAGTTTGTAGGATGCACAGCAATTCTCATACAGACCAGAAGCTTCCTATCATGACTCCGGTCCATCTCTGGAAGAGTTCAGTAATATTATAAACACTAATACTTTGCATTTGCAACATAATAGTCTACAATTACAGTATCATGGAGGGCAATTTCTAAAAGCTACATAGTTTAACGCCCAAGATTCGGAGAGCCAATACGACTCATGTATGTCTCTAGAAGAAATGCTTAATATTATGGCTACTAACTATCTTCAAATTTGACAGGATATGCAGCAATTCCAACAAAATACATAACAACTATTTCAGTAAACTGCACAGCAAATCCTAGAGGATGCTCTACAATTCCAGCAAGATGCATTACGTTGATGGGGAGATATCAATCATCTAAAGCCACAAAGCGAAAAGGAACAGTCGTATCAACTTGAGGAGTACCCAATAGACGTTTGTGCGAAAACTTTAGAAAGTGATGAGAAGCTTGAGAATTTTGAGGTCAACCCTTAACAAATTGCTTGTGTAAAAGAAGCAGAGTAGGAGCTTGAAGTAGAAAAAGTTATATCATTTAGCTTGGAGGTAAGTACTGAGTCAGAAATTATATTTGAGACTAACCTTCACCTTTACCTAACAGGTTGGAAGAATTAAACAAAAAAGAAAACGGAGAAGATTCGTTTGAATTATTTCAAAAGAGAGAGGACTCAGTAAAGATCAAGAATCTAAAGAAAGGGGAAGAATAGCAAGAAGTGCATTTTTTAGGAGAGCTGTGGGTGAGCGAGCTGAAGACCGAAGGTGGCAAGCAAGGTGTTGAGTCTCCACACCCATTGGCGATACTTTTACGAAGACCATCCTGGTGTGAGAAGGGCAATGCCAAAAAAGATTAGTGGACATTAGAGTATGATGGTGAAATGATGAAGATCTACTCCTTAGAAGCCTCATGACATTATGCTGATAAAGAGCTTACTTCGATGGAAGGTGCTCCAGGCTCCTCACGAAGTTTGAGCGTGCTTCTTGTTGGGCTCAAACATCCATTCGACAATGCATGATATGCATATTCTGAGGTTCAAGCGTATGACCTAGAATAAGCACTTGATGGGAGGCACCCCATCTGTATCCTTTTTTTTTTATTTTTGTTTTTCTCTTTTGTTCATATTTGTTGGTTGGTTTGATTTGAGTGTTTTTTTACGTTTTGTGTGTTTTGATTACAGGTGGAAGGTGGGTTGCTATTCTTCAAAAGGGAAGCTATTATTTCTTTCCTTTAAGGATTCACATGGAAACTCAAAAGAAATATTCTAGTTTCCATTCTCTTTATGTTTTTATTGATTTTAAGACATTAAGGACAATGACCCATTTAAGTGTGGGGGTAGGGCTAGTTTTAAAATTTTTGCACTTGAATTATGATAAATGATGAATGTGAATTATGAAATTATGTTATAGTAGTTGGACTGAGAATTAAGTTTTATGCATGAATTTGGATTAGGCAACTTGACAGGAAAGTGAATCATGCAGATTGATTGAAGTAATTGGTTGCATAGACTTAGTCAATAATTTGATACTTGAGTGATTAGGTAATGTATGAAATTTTGATGGATTTTCATATAAGAAAATGTGAGGTTTTGGGCCTATATGACTGCATTTCACAGTCAGTCTATTTCTTTGTTGTGTGTATGGCTCCCCTTAGAACGTTACCTTCAGAACTTGCATTGAACCGGTTTGAAGCTACTAATTATATGGTTTATGGAAATGATTAAGGCCTTCTTTGTTTTGAACCTTTAGCTTAAATAATCCACCAAGTCATTTTTCCCTTGCAAACCCCTTTGAGCCTTTAACCTTGTTTTTTTCTGTATTAATCACCTTACATTAAAACCCAAAAAACCAGTAGCCTTACCATGTCACAAGTTTAATAAAGTACTAAGTAAGCATTTAATGTCTATAATTTAGGGACTTTTGTTTTGTATTGTATTCTGAGATATTTTTGGAGGTACTTTTACTCATGTTTTCTTGATATATATGCTACTATTATTTCCTATTACTTTTAGTTTTATTCAAAAAAAGAAAACAAAAGAAAAAAGGAAAAAAGAAAAAGAAAAAAGAAAAAAGAAAAAAAGAAAAAATAAAAATAAAAGGAATAAAACATATTAGCATTAGTTAGTGAAGCGTAGTTGTAGTCCATTGTATTCATATGTTTATCTCAGAATTTATAGTTGGTTGTCCCTTTTACTTAGTACTTGTGAATACTTGTGAGCAACCCTTTGACCTTTTTACTTTACTTTAACCCAAACCCATTGCAACCCAAGTAAGAGCCCTTTTGACATATGATAACATGTATTATATGT
The DNA here is from genome assembly GCA_027575705.1 of Erythroxylum echinodendron. Lineage (NCBI taxonomy): Eukaryota > Viridiplantae > Streptophyta > Magnoliopsida > Malpighiales > Erythroxylaceae > Erythroxylum > Erythroxylum echinodendron. Next base: position 24,866 of record JANZXR010379971.1, read on the forward strand.
AGAGAAAAATGGGTATATTTGCAAGTCTATAGTGGAGTAGTCTTTAAAAGGGAGCCTTGAGTGAAACACGCACCTATTACATACTTGATTGATATGAGTGAACACCATAAGAAAAGTTCATCTTAATTTTATGCTTTCTTTGATCAATGGTGTCTTCATTTGACTTTGTTTATATGTATTCATGAAAAAATTATGATATATATAGTAGCTTGATGCTTGAGTTATCGACGTCTGAAGGATTGCATGTACTTGATTTTCTTTGAAAACGAATTGATAGAATATTTTGGTTGTGTTTAGATTGCTTGAGGACAAGCAATAGCTCAAGTGTGGGGATATTTGATAATATTGAATTATCTTATATTTTCTTATGTATTTCCATATGATTTCAATCCTCTTTTCAAGATAAAATGCTTAATTTGTGTTAAATTTATCTTGACTGCTAGGTTGGATATGTTGCTATATATTTGAAACCAAAAAGATAAAATTTTAAAGCAAATAGGAGCACAAATGTTTATCAAGGACAGGACACAAAATTAAAAAGAGATTGTAGCTTGTTGGTGGCGATATAAAACAAAAATGAAGAAATAACATGAGCACGTGCATGTTTTTGCATCTAATTTACGTGAGTTTAATGGTGTGAAGTTAGTGGAATGATGGTTGGGAAAAGATAAAGCAAAATACAGCCTTTCTTGAAGCACAAAATAGTAGCACTCGGGCATATGGAAGAGATCAAAAATGACATGCAGCATAAAGCTAGCGTTTAATGCTAGCATGCTTGCATTACATTTAACACTTTGCTAGCATTGTCCTAGCATTAACACATGCGTTAAATGCTAGCATTGCAGCTAGCGTTAAATGCATGCTTCTAACAGATAGTGAGGAAGCAAAAGTTTATTTGTCCCATCAAATATAAGGGGAGAGAATAGTGAAGAGAGAAGTAAGCAGCGTGGCTTGAAAAAAACAAGGAATAAGAGGCTAAAGGGTTATGTGTGTACAATGGCAAGGGACGATAAACTCTCTAAGTTTATTTGTCCCATCAGTTATAGTGAAAAGGAGGCTAGGCAGAAACAAAGTTGGAGTGGCAGCAAGAGAGGAGTGGCGTAAGTTGAGAAATAGAAGAGAGTGATATGAGGAAAAGAAGAGTGTACAATAACTTGAGTCATTGCATTAAATTGTCAGATCGATGAATAGCAACAATAGAGAGCATTAACATGAGAAGAGAGTAGCTATGGTTTTCGGTGGGGATAATTGTTAGGTTGGAAGCATTTTCTTGGGAGACCTATGAAAGGTTAAACATCCCGACGCCAGTTCGGAGGTAACATTGATGCTGATGGCCCGGGTTAAGTGTATTTTTTGGTTTTTTATTTTCTTTCTCTTATTATAAATTGATTATGTTATCCTATATTAATTGATTTGAGTTTTGTGTATGGATAATCGGATTTTTGTTATTGTTCGGTTATTTGTGTATGCAACTATAGGGTACTTTGAAAGGATGATTTTAATGCATTCATTGAATCGTTTGATTGCATACCCATTGCTAGAATTTCAATATAATCTGTAATTGTTATATGGAAATTCAAGTGTAGCTATTAATTCGTAATCATTAGGGATAATATGAACTAAGTTAAATGACACATCGTCTATAGTTATTTCCTTGATAAATCGATTTTCCTAATTCATAATACTACTACCTAATTAAATCTAGAGATCATATCTTAGGTTATTCAATAGTTAGGTTCAATTAATGATTGTATCTTGATTAAACAAAACCTAAGGGCAAAACTCCAAGTTAATTATTAACTCGTGATTAATAGTTGCTAGGAGAGATTTGAGAACAACAAATTGTTCAATTATGATTAATTAGGGTGTAGGCCGAGATTGAACCAAAGAGCTAAATCCTTATCGAATTCCCCAATTTTACCATTTTTCATGTATTTTCTTTAATTTGCTTTTATTAGTTAGATTCATTTTATTTTCTTATTCCAAAATCCAAAACCCCCCATTTTTCCTAAGCACTGATTAATTTCATTTCATAAGCTAACCGAGCACTCATGTGGGATCGACCTAGACTTATCAATGCTATAGTAATAGTCTAGTTATTTTATTTTGGCTAGTATTACGACACGTTGGTCATTTAGATACTAACATAATTTCACATGACAAGAATCTCATTGTCATGATCTCGTCATGATTTCCTTCATGATATGTATTGTATCATGGACTTTATTAATTCGATTTAAAATCAACATCAATTTAAAAATAAATGAACATCAAATTAATTAAAATTGCTTTTTGCTTTATTAATTGTACGAAGGTGCTAAAATTGATTATTTTTAGAGCACTACTTTAACAATCTCCCACTTACACTAAAGTCAATCACCTTTGTCTATAATACTATAGGCGAGTACACTAGAATCAAATTTCATTTGAGGAAGTGGCTTAGGCAAAGGATCAGCGATGTTCTAATATGTGGGCACTCTCTTTATCTTGACATCACCTCTATCAATTATCTCCCTAATCATGTGATATCTCCTGAGTACGTATTTAGACCTCTAATGAGACCTTGGTTCCTTGGCTTGAGCAATAGCTCCATTGTTGTCCTAGTGCAATAATAATAGGTCTACTATGCTCGGAACCACTCCAAGTTCCTTAAAGAACTTCTTGATCGAAACAGATTCTTTTGTCGCTTCTGCAGCTGTAATGTATTCTCATTCGGTCGTCAAATCTGTGATTGTCTCTTATTTGGAACTCTTCCAACTGACTTCTCCACCATTTAGTGTGAAAACATAACCAGACTAGAATTTATAGTCATCCTGGTCAAATTGAAAACTAGTATCTATATGTCTGCTCACTACGAGATCTCCATTTCCATATATCAAGAATACATCTTTAGTCCTTCTCAAGTCCTTTAGGATATTCTTAACATCCACCCAGTGACACTTACCAGAATCCAATCGACATCTTCTCATCAGACTTATAGTATACGATATATCAGGACAGTACAAGCCTATTGGACTATTCCATGCTAAACCTCTTTAACAGTTTTATCTATGTATGTTGACTGTGAAAGATCTAGCAACTTTCTTGATCTATCTCTATAGACCTTTATTCCTAATATATAAGTTGCTTCTCTAAGGTCTTTCATGGAAAAATTCTGGGACAACCAAATTTTGACTGATTGCAAACTTAAGACATCATTTCCTATTAGTAACATGTCATCAACATATATCACAAGGAATATGATAGCACTCCTAACCTTCTTGTAGACACAAAGTTCACTAGGATTTCGTAAGAAACCAAACTCTTTGATTGTCTCATCAAATTGAATATTTGAACTCCTAGATACTTGTTTTAATCCATAAATGGATTTTTGAAGCTTGCATACCTTTTTTTCATTTTTGGATAAGAAGCCCTTAGGTTGTATCATATACACATCCTTAACTAGGTTTCCATTCAAGAAATTTGTCTTCACATCCATTTGTCATATCTGATAATCATAACAAGTAGCAATTGCTAGGAGTATTCTAATGGATTTAAGCATGACTATGGGGCTAAATCTCTCGTTATAGTCAACTCCTCGTCTTTGATGATAACCTTTAGCAACTAGCCTCGCTTTATAGGTGGTCACATTACCATCCATGTCAATTTTTTTCTTGAAAATCCACTTAAACCCTAAGGTTTTAGCCCTTTATGTGGGTGAACCAAAGACCATACTTAGTTTTCAAACATAGAATCCATTTCGAACTTTATGGCTTGAAGCCATTTTTCATATTCTGAACTCTTCAGAGCCTCTTCATACATTTTATGCTTATCATCGTCTATAAGCAATATGTCATTTTATTCACTTATAAGAAATCCTTATCTCTCTGGAAAATTACGTATCCTATATAATCTACAAACATTTTGTGTGTCAGAAAGTTCAACTATTGTCTCATCTTTGTGAACAACAATTTTGGGCTTAGGCAATTGATTTGCGTATGTTTGAGCATAATAAACTTCATCAAGTTACACTTTGCTCCCACTATCTTCTCTTAGAAGAAACTCTTTCTCTAAAAAGACAACATGCTTTAAGACAAACACCTTTTGCTCTAAAGCATTTTAAAACTGATATCCAATTGTTTCCTTAGGATATCCTATAAATAGACTAATTGAATTTGTTTCACGTAAGCTGTATAACCATAGACTTTCATATAAGAAAGATAGGGCTTTTTATTAGCCCATATCTCATATAGAGTAACTTCAACTGCTTTTGAAGGGATTCTGTTTGTCATATAAACAACAGTCTTGAGTGCATAACCCCGAAAGGATTTTAGTAGATTTGTTAAGCCCATCATTGACCATACCATGTCCAACAACGATTGATTTCTTCTTTCAGCCACACCATTATGTTACAGTATGTAAAGTGGAGTCCACTAGGATACTATCCCATTATCTCTAAGATAAGTCTGAAACTCCTCATTCAAGTATTCACCACCTTGATCTGATCGAAATGTCTTGATACTTCTACTGAGTTGTTTCTCTATTTCATGTCTAAATTGTTTGAACATTTTAAATGCTTCAGACTTGTATCTCATTATAAACACATACCCATGTCATGAATAAACATCAACAAAGGTCATGAAGTATATAAACCGCCTCTGGAATAAATGGACATCAGACCATAAACATCATAATGTATTAGGTCTAATAACCCATTCAGTCGTTCACCCTTTATTTTAAAAGGTAATTTAGTCATCTTATTTAACAAGCAAGATTCACATTTTTCATGTGATTCATAATTAAGTAACCCTAAGCTACCTCTCTTATATAGCTTAGTCATGCATTTCTCACTTATATGGCCAAGTTGACAATGTCATAAGTAAGATGATTTTTAGGTTGTCTCATTTTTGTCTTTTATTTCATTGATATTTAAAATTGGATTACACATATCTAATATGTGAATACCATTACACATTGTAGTAGTACCATACAACGTTTCATTCAACTTAATTGAACTACTATTTCTTGAAACAATTCAATGAAATCTTGCTTTATTAAGACATGAAACAAATACAATGTTCACAAATATAATAGCAATTATCCAAAATTAGCTTTAGCCTACTAGGAAGATACAAAACATATGTTCCTACAGCTAATCTATCTCTCCCTTCTTAAGCTTTCTACTATCCCTGAGACCCTACATATCAATACATATGTGCTATCCATATCTGGTATCTAATACACAAATGTTATGATCAGAAATAGTATTAACCTTAATGACAAATAACATACCTCATGTAGATGGTGGGGCATCTAATGCCTTCTTCTACTTCAGAGACTCTAGATAAGCTTTCTAGTTCCTCTTCCAATGTTCCTACTTGTTACAATGGAAGCATATCCCCTTTGATGTTGTCTCCTTTTCATTCTTATTGGCTACACCTCCCATTGGCTGCTTAGACTTCTTCTTCTTCTTTTGGCTCTTCATGTGAGAACCGGAAGGAAAGTCCACCAACATCACAACCTTACTGTCTTTCTTGACAGTTTGCTTAACTGTTTTGAGCAGATTAATTAGCTCAGGTATCAATGTGGATATTTGGTATATCCAATTGTTAAGCACGAACTGTGAATAACTATCAGTCAAACCAGTTAGAATTAAGTCTATACTTAATTCATAATCCATTATGGGACCTAAATTGGCTAACGTCTCAATATATTCATGCATCTTCAGTGCATACTGCACTGGAGATAATCCCTCAATCATCTTAGAGTGAAAAAGCAACGTTGAGGTCTCAAACCTTTCAGATCAAGCTTGCTTATGCAATAGTTCCCTTAAATGGTAGACTATGGTATAAGAATATATAGCCTCATACTGCTTTTGCAGTTTTGGTGGCATAGCGGACAACATTATACATCTAGCTAGCTCACTATCATCCAATAGCTTCTTGTACGCTTTCTGATCCTCATAACATATCCTTGTTTCTCAAATTTAAGGATAATTCTCAAATTCCGTGGCCAATCTAAGAACTTAGGTCTCTTGAGTTTGTTGGAGTCTAATAGAGAGCGTACGTTCATACTAGACGAAGATATTGTGGCGATTCAATAACCTAGAAGAATGAGAGAAAGTGTGTACATTACTACATATCGATAAGGACTTTAATCACATACATTATGGGTCCCACTATTCCTATTCAAATCTATAGCCCTCACGATGAATTCAAGAAAACTTATAGTTTTCTTAATGGGTAGTCGATATCCAATATTACCAAGAATGACTTTAGGTTTGCCCAACAAGCCACCTTAGGTCAATCGGTTGGTATCATTCATATCAATTGCATTCAGTTATGCAACTATCAACTTGTGCCATCAATTTTTAATTTAGCACACTAATTGGGCTATCAAGTCTTGATTTGAATACACTTTATGCATATAACGCAACTTTGTCTCTATCCATGTTGACCTTGGTTTGCCCGACAAATCAACGCTTCCAATTACGACCAACCCATTAATCCAAAAATCTAATTTCCATGGCTTGAACATATTCATATAGAGCGGTCTTGGGTTAGCCCAACAACCCAACCCTAAAAGAACTCTAGTTTTTGCCACATTAATGGAAGGCATAAGTCCTAATATTTCGATTGAGGAATTTGTTCTTTAGTCTCATCAATACTTGGATGATATTTATATATAACATATAAATATTCAGATTATGACAACTCAATTAAGTTGAGTCCATGTCCATAACTGCCCTTAAAATGCGTCTAATGCATGTATCATACAAAGGAGGCTTAATTGAGGTTGTGACTTGACCATGAATTAAAAGTTTGTGATTTGATTCAACTTTTGAACCGAATCAGGTACTAGTGTTTCTCTCAGCTAATTCGAATTATGAATATGATTTGATTAGGAACCCTGAAATTCAATTGTATTAATGTCCAAATTAAACACTTTAATTCTAGTACGGATGCCATTTTATAGTCACACTAGAAATGCTATGCTCTACTTGGATTAATTCTAAACGAATCCCTATAGTTTCCAAAATTTTTGTACATCAATTAGTCATATATAATATTTCTAGGAAAATTTAAATTTATCTAGACAATTTCGGCATAAGCCAAAAATATCTTGATGGCCAAAATCATTAAGATAAATAAGTTAACCTACTAGACACTAAAAAGATCGATTCAATGTTTGAAAAATTTTTGGAACTCTAATTTCAAGAACATGAACTAAGTATGCTACTAACATCAAAATAATACATTTTTTATCTTATAAAAACTTTATTAAGGTCTTATCACTGAAACACATACACCATAAGTCATTAAATGAGTCGACTCCATCAGCTTTCAAAAAGCTGACCAATGTTGATTTTGACTTGATTTAGTAATTGAATCAAATTCAATTAATTATGGAAAAAATTCTAGAGTCTTATACATATTCTAAATGCTTCTATTAAAAAATTATGGAAACTAATTCCTAGGACTTATTTATTAAGTAAGTGGAATTAGCTAGCACATCAGATGCTATGACACCTGTCATATTACCTCTAGCATTGGTCATATCCTACATCATGCATGCATAAGATAATGACTTTAACAATAAGTTTCATGCATATCATACATATGACAACATCTTACCTAGCATTTACATGAAAAAATTCATAAAAATTTTTTTTATAAAAATTAATATGGAATTTACAAGCATGCATGTTCATCAGATTTCTAGAATTTCCCAGAACTTCATACATGCATCAAGCTAAAACTAAATTTGTAATAAAATAGAAAATGACATTTAATTGCATATTTGTTTTACATAAACATAACATAACAATGTATCAACATTTTTCTAAAATAAAATTAGAAAAATTTTCTAGAATTAACAGTAAATTTTCAAAATCAGCACATGCATTCAGTTTTCAAGAAATTCCTAGAAACCAATATCTAAAAAGATTGAATATTAATTCAAAATAAAATAGTAAATGACATTCAATTGTAGTTTCCTTTGACAAAAACATGAAATAACACATTATAAACATTTCTATGAAGAAAATAAGAAAATTAATTTTTATACAATTTATAAGAATTTTTCCAAATCAACATGCATGTTAGTTATAACCCAGTAAGCACTTTGCACATATTCAATACATCATCTAATACATGCATAACCTTGATCTAATACCAATGTTGGAGAAGCCATGGATTCATGAATCACATGCATGAAAATGTAGTAGAAGTGTTATAATCTAATTCTGACTATATGACATCCCCAAAACTTCCCAAAACTTAGATGCATGCATACTCATAATATTTGAACATGAAATTTTAGTATATGTACCAATTCTCCTCCTTTCTTGATTTTTCTCCTTGTTTGGGTTGTTGCAAATACTAAACGCTTCCTTGGTCACCCAAGAACACATAAAGATGAAAAAAATAATGTGTAAGGGTTGTTTGAGCACCAAACAAGATGAGTTCAACTAGATGCTCAAATAGAGAAAAAGATCAAGACTATATTTCATGCAATTCGATTCAAGCAACAATTGCATAAACAAGACTCCAAACACTTCTCTCTCACTTTAGAAAACTTCTAAACCCCGTATCCTCTCACTTTTGAGTGTGTTAGAACTGGTTAGCACCTATTTTTGTATATAAGTGAAGAACTCACTTATGTACATTTGTCGAGCCTTCGGCCACGATCGTGGCCTACCTAAAAACAACAATAGGCACTTTGTTTTTCAACTGAACTTTTATATATGTGACCCTTAGGTTCCTGGTTACTTTAGGAACTTAAATTAAATCTTAATTCATCGTATATGGTTTCATTCCACTTGAATTAACTCTTAATTCAAGCAAATTATAAAAGGTTTCATGATCCCTTTTTACTAGAATATAAGTGGATTAATAGACGAACTCTTCGATAGTTAATTATCCAACTTACGAACCTTTACATAGACGATTACCCATACTAGACCCCACTTAGTTCAGAGTATGAACTATGTGTCAACTCCCATTAGACTGATTATATCACATCTGGTCCAAGTGATAATAGTTCTTATCTTGGGATCTCATTACTATATGTGTCATTGAAGATTGTCTTTATGAAACATAACTTCTCTAGCTAGAGATTCCTGAGTAATGACCCCAATAAGAGGTTGTAGGGTATCACCTCCTTCTATTAGGAGTGGTGAATCCTTTATTGACTACCCAATTGCCTTCAAATACCAATTGCTATATCAAAACACCACCCTACCAGCGACCTCATCTTAAGGCAACAAGGAATAATGTCAAAGCAAAGGATCAATAGCTAAGATATTCTTGAATACCTTAAGTCTAAGGATATTTGCACCATAGCTATGATAAGATTAATCATTGACATTTGATAGATCATCCATATGATAATCTCATAACAGGTCATTCGATGTACTTACTACTCTTAGTAAGCATCCATATGTTAACTTTAAACATCACATGCTTACAGTTTGTAAGATCCACTGCTTGATCAAATTAAGGAGTATAACATGTGCTAGTATATCCGGATTAATAATGTCCTGTGTTATTATTCCTATGACTAGGGATTATTTAGATACTAACATAATTACACATGATAGGAATCTCATTATCATGATCTCATCATGATTTCCTTTATGTTATATACTGTATCATGGACTTCATTAATTCGATTTAAAATCCTCATCAATTCATACATAAACGAACATCAAATTAATCAAAATTGCCTTTTTCTTTATCAATGAAAATAAAGTTTGTGCAAAAGTGCTAAAGGTAATTGCCTTTAGAACACTACTCTAATAAGTTTTGCAAGGTGGGCATTGGGATCTTCAGTTGATAACCTATAAAATTGAACATTGTGATAGAGTATGTTTAGGAGTGTCGGCTTGATTTCAAAATTGTTCGCTTTGATTGCAAGCCTTGTAACTCCTTGTGGACTAAATCCAAACCTCATAAAATCCATCAATGTTCTCTCGACTCCACCTTGTTCTCCTTCTTCTGCCATAATTGTTTGAAGATTTTCTTGGCACTTTATTCTCCTTAACCTCCTCCCTTATCTTGTAATATCATAAAAGTCTTCTTCAAAAGAGTCGTCGAACCTTCTAATGCTCCTTATGTTCATTCACATGCAAATACATAGGGAAAAGTATCAAACATTCTCAAATCAAAGTTACCCAAACTAAACAATAAACTAAACAAACAATGCCTAACAACAATGCTAAAAACTTATTGATTGCAAAACCAATTCACTAGTTTTACGCTAAAAACTGCAAGTATACTGGGTGTAAATAGTAAAGAACAGATATCGATCCCTCAAAGATTGTGTTTAGATGCTACTTAATTCAGGCTGCCCCATTTGAGAACCATTTTTAATGAATATAAACAAAAAATTAAATTAAATCAAACAACTAACAATGAACAAATGATAAAGAAAAAGTGCAGAAACATGGAGTACTAGATTTAACAACTAGAGATCACTTTTTCCCTATCTTATCTACCTCCTATCTTATTAATTGAATTGTGCCTCACCTAAGATATCCTAATGTACTAACTACCCTCTCTTAAGATGTAATTAATTGTCCCTAGCCAAATTAAATGGAAATGACTAATTAATATCTAAATCTACAAAATCAATCCACCAACTCAACTAAATATGAAGTTATCATATGGGTAATCAACTAATTAGCCAAGATCTCTCTCTAAATAATCAATTAACTTGATGAATGTAGGTCTATAGAGTGCTAATTCTCATTACATAGCCTTACATAATTTATCCAACTCAATATTTCAATATTTTGTAAGGCATAAGCTCAATATTCATCAAAAGCATCATTTATTCAAGTTTAACAAGTAGTCCAAAAGTAATCCTTTCAAATAACTCAGTCACTCATAATGACATTAACAACCCCAACAACCAAAAAATCCATCATAAAGATGTTAGAAGGGAAAAAGGAATCAAAACTAGATGAAGCAAGCTCCTCCCCTTCTTTACCCAAAATCTGGAAAATCTAGAGTTGGTGTGTTTTTTCCCAATCTAGAATGGAAATCTTAATTCTCTACCTCTCTCTAGGCTCTAAATATATTTTTTAGCTTAAAAAGGTAGGTTCTCCCATCGCACATATGACCCTAGGTATTTGTGCCCTTATATACGACAAGAAAAGTCACAAAATCCTAAAAATAAGAGAAATTCGTATGTTTTTTTTGCTTTAGTTCCCACGATTGTGGAAATTAGCATGAATCCCAAAATTGTGGATTATTGTTCTACATCTCCTCCACTTCTCTTCTCCTCTCTTAGTCACTAGCTCAATCACAAAGGTAGCTGCCTTCCAATCGTACACCTAAGCGATCAATTCTTACCGTAAACTAACATCAAACATAAAAGAACAACTTGGAAGATCGAACTAAACGAAAACATATAAAATAAGTCCTTAAGCACAACAATAATAACTTGTTATGCAAGAAACACATTCCAAATACTTAGAAACACACACTAATACACAACTATCAACACTTTATTCTGAATTGTTGAGTGAAAGCTTTAAAGAAAATCACGAAATTAGAATGAAAAAGTAAATGATAGCAAAGCCAAACAGATTAATTGAGATGGAAGGATCTTGAGAATTAATTTGACTAATTTAATCTCCTATGCATGATTAAAGGAAATCATTGGTTAATTGTCTTACTAAAATTAACAGTCCAATTCTAAGATAAGATCAACTTAAATAATAGAATAAATATACCTTTCACATTCAACAAGCTATTATATGAATTAATTATGGGAACCTGGCTACTAATTACTACTTGAGTTAATATTTCTAATTCATAACTTAAGCATCTATAGTTTCTAGTTCCATATTAAACTTCTCCTCTTGATTCTTTGTTTAACGCTAAAATGATGCAAAGTTTTATCATGTTATTACATCCATTGAGCTTAGAAACTATAGCAAACATAAGACACCAACAAAATCCCTCAATCTTGCATATTTGACTAACATATCTACATTAATTATCAAGAAAAAAGAGATTAGCCCATCATAGCATAAACACAGTTCATCATGTACATACACTTCAGTTTTATTTTAAATTTAAGCAGAAAATGTAAAAGCGATGAGAAGAATAAATAAACTAAACATGGAATAACAAGTAACAGAGCAATAATGGAGAAAATAAGTTAACAGAAAGAAGATAAATGAGTTCAACATTATCAGCTAAAGATGAAATAAAGATGTGCAAACAAATTAAAGTCTCTTAGATGCAAAAGTTGGTAATGGGTATCTTGCCAAACTTGAGCTCTCTAGTGTTGGCTCTCACCTTGTGCCTCTACTCTCTTCTCACCCAGATGAATGGTTGCTCAAGTTTACTGAGATTCAGCTTTAGCTCTCGCTTTTTACTTTTATCCCAAGCTTCTACCTCTCTGTTATATTTCTCTCTTCTCACCTGACTCTCTACTCTCTCTCCTTTCTTCCTTCATCCTAAACTCTGTTTCTTTTCTCCACCTCCCTCTCTATCTCTCTGTGTCTTTGAATATGTCTATAGGCGTGTAAATAGTGAAGAGTGAAGAATGAATGAAAGATGTCTTTTGTCGCTACCCTCTCCTTCTATTTTTAGTATTCTCCTAGGTCTAAGGTTTTGTGCCCTCAACCTCTACAGCTGCCACGCAATAACTAAAACATTACTGAAAAATGAAGGAAATGAGTAAGCCACGATTGTGCATTACATGTGATAGTAATGACGTGTGAGTCACGACTGTGACTCATACATGCAAAGTCATAGTCGTGACTTACACATGTATGGTCATGTATGTAAGTCATTGATGTGACTTTCACTGACACAGCTGTGTATGTAAGTCACAATGCAATTCATACCATATTCACAAAATTAGGATTCACACAACATCCACTCCAATTTCACTTAATCTATCTCACATTTGCATCTAAGTCGCTGCTATGACATACATGCATGACTATACATGCAAATCATGGAGCAATTTATACTACATTCATAAAAATAGGATTCATTTAACATCCACTCCAATTTCACTCAATCTATCTCACATTTGGATCAAAACATAAGGATTTATAACTAAAATCAAGATATGAAAGCAATTAAAAATAGTAGAAACTATACACAATAGTAATCCAAGAAAAAGGTATTAAATTTAAATTATAATACAAATAGGAATTAAAAGAAAAAAAGTATAGGATTAAAAATGCATTTCTATAACAACTCTTACATCTTATTCTAGAATTAAAAAACAAAACCAATATTCAATGCAAATATTATTAGTTAATACTATATAAATAAATAAATTTAAAATTTAAATAAATTTTTATACTTGCATGGTTTTTTTTGCTTCCTCTAACATCTACCCTTAACTTTATAGTGAGTGACTTTGTACAGTGTGATCCTATCACACTCTTTTCTATGTAGTTCTTTCTTACTCTATTTTGTGAAAGAAAAATACCTGACATAATAAATAATATAATGTTTTTTATATAATTATAACTTGGAAGCAAAGATCGTACATATTCATTTCAGATGAGTATAAATGATTTGGACCCTTCAATTATAAAATGTTTTCATTTTTCCTCTATTGACCTTTGCCTTCTCACATTTTTCTGGAGAAAGAAAAAATTAGGTAGTCATTAGATCATTTAAAAAGATTAATGAAAGAAAATGTTAATGGAAAGAAAACAAACCTAAATTTTAGGAGAGGCTTAATAATCACACAAATTATTCCAATTTTCTTGAGACATTTGTTCCAAAACATGTCTCCTTGCCTCCAAATCAATAGGAAAAGATTTGTAAATCTGATGCAACCTATAATGGCAATCCCTAGTCCTTTGTTTCAATAATAAAGACACCGATCTAAAACATTAGTTTTTTCAATATCGACAATATTAAATTTCATGTATGATAAATAAGTAAAAGAGTAATAAATATTGAAATAAATGAACAAATATTACATATAGTTAAATGAATTAAAATTTACTACAACTTTTTCCATAGCATTTTCAAGCAAGTTATCTTCCTTCAAGTCTTTAACATGCTTCAGGCAAGGTAAGTTTATTCTCATAATAATACCCAACTTACTTGACAATTTTGTAGATTAGATCTTCCATATAAGAAGACTTTACGAAGTTTCAATATGTATTGACAACTTACTATTTATTGCAACATTCATTCGTTGCAATTCATAACCTCTAGTTATACCTCTACATCTTTTCCCAATATTGACAATGGAAACTAAAAACAAATCAATAATGATAAAAAATGCATTAAACATGTAAATAAATATTTGAGCATAAATCTATTTGTAGGTGTTAAAGATGAACAAATCTGTAGATTCCTTTGTACCAGTCGATAATACCACAAGTGCACAAGTCGTTCACGTAGAACCTAAGGTACTGATCCCATGAGGAGGAGTAATCTAATGCTAAAATCTAAGTTCGAAAAGTATTAAATAAAACTTTAATAGGCAATGAATTTAAACACGAAAACTAAATAATTCAAATAAACCAAATCAGCTAACAAAGCAATAATTGACAATTAACACTTAACGAAAACAATGGCAAACAACGATTAACAACTTCAAATTTAAAATGAATAACAAATAAAAATTGATTGATTTTGTGAACAATGAACGCACTCCTATTGGAGTTATGTAAATAGTGCCCTAGAAAGCAAGTGTATTTACTCATAACTTAATTTTCATCTAATTACTTTTTCTAACGAAAATATCTATTATTAATAAAACAAAAGAGTTTGGTTTTATATGTATAAGCATAATAAAACTAATCATAAGGTACCGAGATTCTTTTGAAAGTAATATACATATATATAGAGATGTATAGGAAACATGTCTATTATTATAATCTAAAATAATTGATTCACAGTTGAATAATCAAGTTAGTCGCTTGATTATGGTTTAGACTGTAGTGTTGCATTTTATCTCCATGTAAGTAAAAGAGTTTACTTTAAGGGAATGATGAGTTTCATATCATGATAGTAGTTAACTATCAATAATGGCACTATTAAATGAGTTTGGAATCACGTATGTTTTAAAGAATAAAGTAGGCCATTACTTTAATCTTAAAACATACACTTAAGCATTCATTGATTATGGACCACAATCTTGATGAGTGGTGAACTCATATGTGTTTCATTATAATTATTGATATAATCAGAATGGATTTTTGTAGAGCATCAATCCAGTGTCTGCATGCTGAAATTATTAATTGAAATATGTATAAGGGAACATTCACTTAAATAAATAGTTTATATTGATATCATCACTTCTAGAAGTTTTATGGAGATTGGTGATTAAATTGGCGCTAGTAGTTCGATGGACTAGCTACCCATCAAGTCTTAATGCTAAGATGAGATCTTGTGTGTTAATCACCAGTAGAGTAAAACAGGAGTTCTAGAAGGAAAAATCAATATAAGGGTAAAACGGTAATTTTACCCTTTATTATACGGATGGCTATAATATGGTTCATATTAGAGTTTGCAATTGGACATCTTAATTGAAACATGTGTTCTTATAATATTTAGAAATTCAAGAGTTCAACTAATTGTCTTTAGTGGAATGACATTTAGTTAATAAGCTGGAATTAATTCTAATGAGATTAAATTAATTTCAGGCATATTGAAGCTTAAATTATATAAGTCCAATTAGATTCCCCATTTGGCTTCTAGGAAGGTTATCAAGCAAAGTAAGAAACACAAATAGAGATTTTAAAGCCTATGATTGAATATTGGGCGTACTTTAATTAGAAGCCCAAATGAACATTTAAAAATGAGCTAGACTTTGGTTTAATTTGATCAATTAGATTAATTAAATTAAATCAAAGTTATTAAAAATAAAAAGAGGTGAATTTTTAGTTTTAATGGGCTAAATATGTAGCTGCACATTTAGCATTGGTTTGCTACATTTAAGATCATTTTTAACATGCTTTATCAATTATAACCTTATCATTAAATGGCTTAATGGCTGTCTTTTAATGATAGCATGTAACCATTTAGCATTCATTGGATTAAAGAAGAAAGAGGTCCATTTGATGGACCCTCTTCCTTCTTTCATCATAAACCGAAAATCAGATGTTTCATTTTAGGTTATGGGTCTTTTCAATAGCCATCTTGAAACAAATGAGAAGAGTCTCATTTATTGGCTTCTTTATGATTGATTAATGAAGGATGTGATGCATTGGATGCACTTCACTTCTTTCTTTGAGGTTTAACCGAAAATGAGAGAGATAATACAAGGGGTTGTTGAATTTTTATCTCTCCCTCTCCTATCTTATATGAGATAGAAGAAATTTGCATAAGAGGTATCTCATCTTTGGCTTATTTTTCTAAGGCAAAATCTATTCAAGTTTTCTTCTCCTTTTCCACCAAAGGATTTTATTAACCAAGTTATCCAAGGAGAGCAAGTGGTAGATTAGATTGATCGAGGATACAATAACGAGAAGAGGATACAGCATCTAGGAAAGGATACATTGCCGAGGATAGGATATCAAAGCGAGGAGTTAAAGTTGTAGCAAAGGAGTCGGTATAATTTTACTGTCTTGCTCTTATGCTAAATATTTTCCTTATACCATATCATGTATGGCTTGGCATGTTAATTTTGTTATATTACTTTCGCTAAAATTTGATTTCTAAAAAAAGGGCTTTCAAATCTACCGTTTTAACCAATCTTGCATGATTAAGTTTTTGATCAAACAATTGGTATCAGAGACATTTTCTTATGCATGATTTCGGTCCCTATATATGATGTATGGGTTGGAAACTTTTTGTACGTTGTATATTTTTGTGATAGAAATATATATAGTGTATTCTTTGCTCTTTTGGTTATCCATAGATTAAAAAGTTACCTTGTAAGTTTTCTTCAATTGGATTGTAGCAAGGAGGGTGGCCTTTCATCATCATGTTTCCTCCTTGGCTTCATTTTTTATTTTCTTTGATTATGTAATGTACAAAATCATGTAATGATGAATATAAAGAAGTCATGGATTGAAGAAATGAAGAGGTAAAGTTTCGGTTTTGATTATAGTGTCTTGGCTAAATTTTGGTTTTGTGTGAAAACCAAAGTGCCAGATTTTAGTTTAACAAATTGTTGGTTTTATAAAAACCAAAGGGCTGGGATTTTGTTTTAACAAATTTTCGGTTCTATGAAAATTTTTTACTATAGCTTCGATTTTTGTGAAAAACAAGTGAAGATTTTTGTTTTCTTTTGGACAATTTTTGGTTTTGTAAAAATCATTTTTTCAGAAAAGAAAAGTTATTACACATTTTTTTACCAAATGGGCCGGTCATATAAGCGAAGAGTTCAAAGTGGAAGATCCAAGTCCAAGAAGATTTTGTTGGGCCTAAGAGCCTTGTAATTGTGTTTATGTTTCTAGGATGGGCAATCAAAAGTGGCTTATTAGTTCATGTGATGAATGGATAAATGAATGCAAATAGTATGTGATATTATGTCATTGCATGTCATTTAGAAAATTACCAACCCTAAGCTTTGCCATGCATTGATTATGTATGAGATATATAATGAATCAATATAGGATGGATAATAAATTGTATTTAGATAAGATGGTATTTATTAAAACTTAAAGCCCAAAAAGATTGAGTGGGAGAGGATGCTCATATGAGAGTCCACGGTCTCTATATAATGGTGCATTTGCATGTGCTGAAGTGTTACTCCTAACCGGAGGGCATGAATCCTAGATCTTACATGATTTAGGTCTCCTAAAGGATAAGTCCACTTATTGGTAGTGAATGTCACCTCCCACCAAGGCATGGTTTGCAATTACCTATAATGAATGAATTAAGTGGTTACATACTCAAAATATTTTATCAATATCCTACCCACCGTAGCTCTGTTGGTAAAAGTATGGACCAAATTATGGCACTTCTCAAAAGGTTAGGCAGGAAGACGCTTAGTAATTTTTTGAGTGGGAGGGTCCTAGATTTTCTTTTAATGGATAAGATGGCCCACCGTCACTTAATCCGTTATTGATAAAAAATAACTGTCGTATAAAGTTTTATTTTTTTTTAAGTTTTGTTAACTCTATCGTCATGCATACATACATCATGATTTTATACAAAGGTCCAATATTTTTAGACATAATCAACCACAAAATGAATCCACTCACTTTGCTCTTGACAAATAACAAATTGGAAAATGGAGAAAATTTTAATGAATGGAGACATAACCTTGGCGTTGTTCTTCAATATGAATGAATTTCATAGGTATTAACTGAAAATGAGCTTACAACTCCAGTGGAGATTCAACTCCTAAGCAAGTCCAACAATATGAGCAATGGTAGAATGCTGATAAGACTACTAAGTGCTATATTCTAGCTTCTGTCATCAGTATTTTGTAAAAGCAAATTGCTTGTATGAAAACTGCTAGTGCAATAGTTCATCACCTATATGAGATGTTTGGTGTAAGGACCAGGTCTGAAAGGGTGAAAGTTATCTAAACCTTTTATAGTCTCATACGAAAACCTGGTGAACTAATGCAGGATTATATGCTTAAGGTAATCTCTGCAGTCACTGAGGCTGAATGTTTGAGGCGGACATAGATGCAAACATGCAGATGATTATAATCATCAATAACTTGAACTCTTCTTTTCATCAATTTAAGTTGGACTATGAGTTTAACAGCAAGGATTATACCTTAAGTGAGTTGATGAATATCCTCTAGAGTATGGAGGAGATATTAAATATCAAGGCTCATGGGCCAGAAGCTAATGTAGCACCTTCTTCTAAGCCCTAGGGTAAGGGCAATCAAAAGAAGAAGGGTTCAATAAAAAAGAAGACCCAAATATGGGTCAAGGCCTAACCCATGAAAAAGAAAGCCAAAGCAGACACCAAGGGAAAGTATGAGATAAGATGGGCCACTAGAAAAAAAATTATGCGGTCTACTTTGAGTCTCTCAAAAGCAAGCAAACTATGGATTTCCTAAGTTTATTAGGAACTAGAAATATGGCAGATTCTTATTCTTGGATATTAGATTCAGGAGACACTAACCATGTTTACAATTCTTTGCAGGGGTTCCAGCTAAGGAAAAGACTACATAAAGTCCAGTTTTAAGTCAAGATAGCAAATGGATCCTATGTTTCAGCAAAATCAGTGGGAGTAGTTATCTTGTACTTTCCTAATGGTCGTAGGTTCTATATGGAGGATCTATATTACATCCCAATGGTTGTAAAGAGCATGATTTTTGTTTTTTGTTTAATAAAATCTATTTATTCCTTATATTTTGAAAATGTTGTTTCAATATATGAGAATAAGGATTTTGTTTGTAATGCAATAATTAAACAGCGATTGTTCTGTATAGAACCCATTACAGGCTCACTAAACATCACAGAATTGATAAAACCAAGACAATCCAATGTCTAACATTAATTCAAAATATTTGTGGCACTTAAGAATAGGTCATATCAATCGGAAAAGACTTGACAGGTTAGCAAAGGATGGGATCCTTATAGGATTGGATAATTACCCACCTATGAATCTTATATTGAAGGAAAAATGACTAAGGCCTCATTTCCTTCCAAAGGAAAAAGATTTGAATCTACGTTGGACCTGGTACATTCTAATATGTGTGGACCTTTAAACATACAAGCTAGAGGAGGTTATTAATACTTCATAACCTTTATAGATAATTATTCTAGACATGGCTATTTGTATTTGATGCATAAAAAGAGTGAGTCCTTTAAAAAGTTCAAAGAATTCAAAGCTGAGGTTGGGAAGCAACTAGGCAAGTCATTAAAAAAACTTCGATTGGATCGAGGTGGTGAGTACTTATCTGGAGAGTTCCAACAATATTTAATTGAAAATGGAATTGTTTCCAACTTGTCAACTCCTTGAACAGCTCAACAGAATTATGTAGCTGAGAGAAGAAATAGGACTCTATTAGAAATGGTAAGATCAATGATGTCCTACGCTAGCCTTTAAGAATCATTCTAGGGATATGCCATACAAACAAAAACTTATCTTTTTAACTTTGCTCCATCCAAATCGATACTTAAAACACCTAGGGAGTTGTGGACTAGCCAAGTATCTTCATTGCGGCACTTAAGGATTTAGGGCTTCCCAGCCCATGTTCTAAGGCCTAAATCCACAAAGATGGAACCAAGGTTAAAAGTATGTTTATTTGTAGGATATCTTATGGGTACTTAAAAGTACTATTTGGTACTATTTTTACAGCCCTCAGGATAAGAATATATTTTTGTCGACAAATGCAACCTTCCTAGAGGAAGAGTTTGTGAGAAATCATAAAGGAAGAAGTGAATTAGTACTTAAAGAGTTAGCTATTTCATCCAAAACAAGAGTTGATTTGGATATAGAAGAGCATGATGTCAAAATAGATTCAAGATTTAAATCGGAAGAGCAACCTGAACATTAAGTAATGTCTAGACATAGTAGGAGGGTTGTGAGACAACCAGATATGTATCTAGCTCTAGGAGAAGGCATTATATCCATCTCAGACCAAGAAGAAATGGATCCCATTACTTATACACTGGCTATTAATGATGTTGATGTAAAAAAATGGCTTAAGGAAATGGAATCAAAAATAGATTTTATGTACACCAATAAAGTCTAGATCCTTGTAGATCCACTACCAGATGTAAAAGCCATTATGTGTAAATGGATCTACAAAAGGAAAAGAGGATCAAATGAAAAGGTAGAGACCTTTAAAGCTAGATTGGTAGCTAAAGGCTATACTCAAAAGGAGGGTATAGACTATGAGAAGACTTTTTCTCTAGTTGCCATACTTAAGTCCATCAAAAATTTTTTGGCTATAGCAGCCTATTTCAATTATGAAATATGGCAAATGGATGTCAAGACTGCATTTATTAATAAGGATCTTGAGGTAACCATTTATATGGCCCAACCAGAAGGATTCATTGAGCCAGGTAATGAGCATAAGGTATGCAAATTGTAGAGGTCCATTTATAGGCTTAAGCAAGCATATAGGTCTTAGAATAATAGGTTTGATAAGTCTATCAAAACTTAGGGGTTCATACAAAACAAAGATGAACCTTGTGTTTATAAAAAGGACATAAGAAGGTAAGGTTATTTTCCTAATCCTGTATGTTGTTGACGTTCTACTCATTGGGGATGATGTAGGAATATTATCTACAGTTAAAGGATGGCTAAACAAACAGCTCTCAATGAAGGATTTAGGAGAGGCTAGCTATGATCTAGGGATCAAACTTATAAGGGATTGTAAGAACAAACTAATAGCCTTGTCTCAAACAACCTACATTGAGAACATGCTCAATAAGTTTGCCATACAAGATTCCAAGAGGGGTTTCACACCTGCCAAACATGGAATCAAATTTTCAAAGGAGCAAGCACCTATGACCTAAGAGGAGGTTGAACGAATGCATAACATTCCATATGCTTCGACAATTGGAAGTTTAATGCATGCTATGCTTCGCCTGTTATGTAGCGGGATAGATAAGTAGATTCCATTCCAATCCAAGAATGGAGCATTGGATTGCAGTTAAGTGTATATTGAACTATCTTCGTAGGATGAAAAACTTGATGCTTGTTTACTCTGAAAGTAATTTTATTTTGACGGGATAAATGTTAGGACCCGACCCGGAGACCGGATCCCAACTGTTGGATCCCGTACCGGAGTCCAACTCTTGAATCGTAGA
>JANZXR010379972.1:0-17888 GCA_027575705.1 Erythroxylum echinodendron
CCTCCCAGAAGCCAAGGGTTAGGAGTGATTCGGGCAATTTGCCTTAAATAGTGCCATAAGTATTTCTGTAACGAGTATGTCGGGCTCGCATAGATGGCCGTGAACCGTATCTCTACGAGTGGCTCATGACCATTTCAAATTTGGTTTATCTACCGTTTCATGTGTATTCAACTTTCCTCTTGACTGACTTATTCATTCTGTAAGCTGATTATTTACTTAATAAAATGTTGTCCTTCTAATTTAAAAGTAAAATTTTACTAGGTTGAGAATGCAAGTGAGCATAATGTCCTCACTTCATCCAAAATTCCATAGAAAAGGTATAAATGATTAAATTCACTTAATTTTATATTTAAAATGATTTTTGAATACATATAACATGAAACGAGATTATAGGTTCAATATCAATAATTTTTAAATATCATTCATAACTATAACTACTACAGCAACAACAACAACATCTAGTAAGGCTCCTATTAAAATGTAGAGTTTGAAGAGGTATAATAGTATGAATCCTTACTCTTACCTGATAGAAAAGCTGTTTCTGATAAACTCACATGTAATATAAAATAATAATAATACAAAATATAAATAAAAATATAAAAATATGTAATGCAATATATAATGCAGTACATATAGAACATGGTAAAGATTAACAATAAAAGATAAAATAAGTAAATAACTATACAAACAAAAAAAGACAAGTACAGGAATAAATCAAACCACCCATTACAAGAAAGTAATTAAACTGAGTAAGAAACTACTTACGCTAAATAACTAGGAGGGAAGTATTACTCAAAATATTAAGGATAACATTAAATTGAAAGACTTGAAGGAAAATGTTTAAAAGACTTAAGAGAAAGAGAAAGATCTCTCTATATGAGATCCTTTATCTGTATCTTAATACGCCAAAGTTTTTTTTTGTGGGTCATATCTACAGTAAATTCTAGCATAGCCATATCATTCTTGATTACTTTTCCCTAGTTCTTCTTAGGCATTCCTTTTTTCCTCTTACAGTCTCTAAGTACTAATTTTCACATCTTCTCACTGAGGTATCAGGGTGTCTCCTTTTAACATGTCTAAATCGCCTAAGTCTCGTCTCTCTTAATTTTTTCTTAATACCTTGACCTTATCTCTTCTAGTAAGGTTACATATCCAATAAAGAATCCTCATCTCCGCCCCCTTTAGCTTATGAATATGAACTTGTTTGATAGGTCAATGCTTCGTCCCATATAACATGGCCTGCCTAATAGCTAAATGATAGAATTTGCCTTTGAGCTTGAGTAGTATCTTTTTGTCACATAAAACTCCTCATGCACTTCACCATTTAAGTCATCTTGATCTGATGTGGTGGACTATATCTTCATCGATCTCTCTATTGCTTTGGATGATAAAACCTAGGTACTTAAACACTCTTTCCTTGGTATAACTTCTGAAGCAATCTTTTCCTCTACATCGAAAGCCACCATATAATCCAACAAGTTACGCTCTAATTATTCAATTTTAGTCTTGCTCAATTTAAAACACTTTGACTCTAATGTATCCCTTCAATGTTCTAGTATGACATTGACACTCTCTTTTGTCTCATCCACCAAGATAATATTGTCAAGAAACAACATACATCAAGGTACATTTCCTTGAATATTCTTGGTGAGATTATCCATCACTACTGCAAAAAAAAAGGGGTTCAATGAGGAGCCTTGGTATAGCTCAATATCAATCGATAGAAAACTTTTATGTATATCCTCTAATCGTCCTTACTCTAGTCTTTACCCCTTCATACATATCATTAATAACCCATAGATAGGTTAAAAGAACTCCCTTAACCTCTAAATAGCTCTATATGATTTCCTTAGGTATCCTATCATATGCCTTTTCTAAATGAATAAAAACTAAGCGTAGTTTACTCTATCTTTCCCTATAATATTTCATTAATCTTCTTAGGAGATGTAAAATTTTGTCACGGATCTTCTAGGCATGAGGCCAAACTACCTCAACAAAACATTCACTTTTTTATTTTGTTTATTCAAAAGTAAAAAATACAAATAAAATTTTAATAAAAGTTATGGTTAAGTATCCTATTTCCTTTTTATAAAGACAAATAATATTTTTATTAATTTTTATAAATATTATGTAGTTTGTCAACCAATTACTTATTCCATCAATTTGTTCCCTTTAATTTGAGCAAATTTGTTAATCAAATTGGTTTGGTTAATTTTAAAATTGCATAAATTATATCTAAGTCAATATTTTTATTCATTTTTAATATAATATTAGTAACAATATAAAAAATATTAAATGTAAAAAAATTAATTTGTTGTAATTATAACTTAGATCTATACTCTATTAACTTTAACATTAAATGGGTTGATATGATTTGTCATGTATTATGAGCTTTCCCTCTCATTTTAACATATCAATATATATATAATTAAAAATAATTTTTATTCATAATTAACTACAAAAAGATAAGAGTTAACAGAAAAGGTTTCATGTTTCATATTATTTGAATGAACTCATGTATTTCTTCGTACTCCACCATATTTTTGGATAAGTTCTCCTTTTCATCTTCCTCATTTCAAAATTCTTCACCAATTGTCCCGTTTAAACCCATATGATTTCTAATTTAAAATTATTTGTGGAATACATTAATCATTCAAGTCCCTAAAATCCTCTAATCCTTAAATTTCCTAACAAAATCTTAAATCTTAAAATCATAAAATTATGAATATATCTAATGTTATCTTTAAAGAATCATTAGCATTCTAAACTCCAAATTTGTGAGTAATCTCTATTTTGCATCATCAGATATCTTTGCATATTTACGAAGTTAATAATTATTGTTAGTTTACATTTATTCATATTGATATATGTTTTCAATATAGACAATTACATACCCATTTGAAGTATAATTTAAAGAAGTATTTTACCATCTCTTTCTGCGTGTTTATTTTTATGAATTTATTTGGAGTTTGTTTTTGTGTATGATAAAGTTTAGCATTGTTATATTCCAGTTATGAATATAATTGTTATGGCCTCAAATGAACTTTATATTTCTTGAAGCATAAATTGAATATGTTTATCTGAGGATTTACTTG
The DNA here is from genome assembly GCA_027575705.1 of Erythroxylum echinodendron. Lineage (NCBI taxonomy): Eukaryota > Viridiplantae > Streptophyta > Magnoliopsida > Malpighiales > Erythroxylaceae > Erythroxylum > Erythroxylum echinodendron. The sequence goes on from JANZXR010379972.1 coordinate 3,096, forward strand.
ACATTTTGTTTTTCTTTTATCTTATAACCTGGCTTTGGTCGTATGCTTGGGGCCCTTTCTTATATGGACAAAGATCCAAAGTTGCAAATCCATATGTGTCTCACTTAACAAAGTGGAGAAGGATTATACTAAGGTTTCTTTTACCATTTGAAATTTAGTGTTTTGTAGCCGCATAATAGCATTGAAAATGTGATAATAGCATAAAGAAAATAAGAGACTCTACTCTAGCAGCCATGATCAAATAATCAATGCATCATTCATGGTCTAATTAAGCTAAAATTTGGTCAACAGGTTAAGGACACAATGGGTTTTTATATCCAGCAGTCAGTTTTCCCATTAGCATCTAGTAAACAGTGATATTTGTTTTGGAATTGAGGCTATTGGTCGGAGGTTTTTCTTCACCTTCTTGTCTTATGTTGCATATATTTGTACTTTATTTTAGGTGATGATTTTTGGCATAGTTTTGTGCATTTGATTGGGACTATTTATACTTTGGCTTGATCATAGTGGAGTTTATTTGATTAGTCTTGATAGTCAGTGATTTTTACCTTTAATTTAATAGGCTTTCCAAGTAAAAATTAGGTGTCTTTCTATTTATACTTGATTTTTTCCATTTATTTTATCTATTTACTCCTTATTGTTTCTTAAAATTGAGGGATTGATTGTGCTTTTTATCCCCAATAAGTGGTGTAGAGTAAGGTTTATCATTACCTTAACTTAACTTGCTTAAACGATGGAGGCAAATACAAACATGATGGTCTGTTTAAATGGCACTAACTACCATCTTTGGAAAGGGAAGTTGAAGGATTTATTATTTGTGAAAAATTAATTTACCTATCATTGATGCTTAGAAATCGAGATCTAAGTTTGATGAAAAATGTAAAATTGAACATCAACAAGTTTGTGGCTTCATTTAGTAGAAGACAATGTTTGTAATCATATTGATAAGGAGACATGTGTTAGAACTTTATTAGAGAAGATAGTATCTCTGTATGCCTCCAAATTAGGGAACAAATAATTGTTTATGCTGAATTCTTTGATGAATTTGATGTATAAGGGTGGGACTTTCATTTTATATCACTTAAAAGATCTTTAAGGCCTCTTATATTAATTTTCAGGAATGGGTATCAGGTTTGCTGATAAGATTTTAAGACTGTAGCTACTAAAGACTCCGCCTTATTCATAAGACATATTTAAAGTCTCTTTAACTAATTCTACCCTAAATGGTATTATTTCTTTGCAAACAATAAAATGTGGTGTTCTTAATGAAGAGATGAGAAGAAAGATATATGATTCTTCATCTGAATCTAAGGTGCTTGTTATTGAAAATAGGGGAGAAAAGAAAAGAATATAAAAGCCTAGCAGAGATAAGAGCAAAAGCAAGTCAAAATCTAGGTATAAGAATGTTAAGTGCCACTACTATCATAAAAGAGATCATACTAAGAAAATTTGCTTTATATTGAAAAGAAGGAACAAAGATAAGAAAGGAAGGTAGACATAATAAGATCATAATAATGATAATCGTGTGACTACAACAACCTATGATGAACTTGTTCTTCTTTAAAATTATGATTTGTTTAATCTTGTATATGATAAAAGCATGTGGATAGTGGATAGTGGATAGTGGTGTTACACTACATGTTACACTTAAAGGGGAGTTTTTCACACCTTACTCATTAGGTGACTTTGACATTTTGAGGATGAGTAATGATGTGTCTCCAAGGTTATTGCTATTATTGATATTTATATGGAAAAAATAAGGGAACAAAGTAATTACTCAATGAAATTAAACATGCTCCAAGTGTGAGGTTCAACTTATTTTTTATCCAAGTTCTTGATGATAAGGCTTATCGTAATTATTTTAGTGGAGAAAAATGGAAAATAAGAAAATGCAACTTGGTTGTGGCCCAAGAGAAGAAAATGTCTAAATTATATTGGAGAAAAGCTTTGGTTACTAGAAATACCATGACTACTATGGATATAGAGACATCAAATTTGTGCCACTAATGGCTCAATCATATTAGTGAAAAGAGGCTGAATTGTTTAGCTAAAAATGATGTGTTCCTATGATTAAAGAATGTAGAGTTGGAGAAGTGTTCTTGTTGCATAGCTGGTAAAAATATTAGAGTATCCTTCAAGATACATACTCCAAAAAAAAATCAGAGTTGCTTAAGCTGGTGCATTTGGACATTTATGGCCCTTTTAAAAGTAAAGTCATTTATTAGTGCACTTTATTTTGTTACCTTCATTAATGATCATTTTAGGAAGCTTTAGGTCAATACTTTAAAGAAAAAAGACATCTAGAAAGCTTTAGGTCAATACTTTAAAGACAAAAGACAATATTCTTGAAAAAACTAGTAGTTTTAGGAATTGGTTTAGAGACAATAATAAAAGAAGTTTAACACTAAAAATAGTCATGAGTATTAAGGAGCCTTTGACACTTATTGCAAGTAGCATAGAATTAGATATAAAAATACTCCTTCTAAGACTCCTCAGCTAAATATGTCAGTAGAAAGAATGAATAAGAATGACTAGTTATGCTTTTAGAGGCAAAACTACCTCAATACTTTTAGGTGAGGTACTCTACACATTAGTACACGTGATTAATCTTTGTCCTATAGTTGCTTTGGATAGTGAAGCACCAAACTCAATTTGGATTGGTAAGAATATTGCCTTGGTCACTCATGGGTATTTATTTGCAAGGCGTTTGTGCATGTTTCAAAACTTTAAAGGTCTAAATTGGACATGAAGATAAAGCAGTGCTTTTGTATTGGTTATGGTCAAGATGTATTTAGCTACATATTATATGACCCTATTATGAACAGGCTAGTCAAAATTCATGATGTGGAATTTATGGAAAACCAAACATTGATGACATTGATAAGGTGGAGAAGAATGAGTCAAGAAAGAATTGTGATTTGAATAATGTTGATCTAGTAAGGTTGCGAACTCATAATATAGATGATGCACAACATGATGATGCTGATGAACAAGAGCTTAAGGATGAGTTGAGTAGTCCAACAAATAATATTGAGTTGTAAGTAGAATCATAATCAATTTTTTGAGTTAGTGAAATTGCCTAAATGGAAAAAGGCCTTGAAAAATAGGTTTTTCCTATAGGGTGAAATATGAAAAATTTTATGCATCTTCAAGTCATAAAACTAGATAAGTGATAAAAGGCTATAGTGTGTTGATTTTTATGAGATCTTCTCATAGGTGGTTAAAATGTCATCTATTAGAATTGTGATGAGTTTAGATTGTATGTTTGATGTAAAAGTAAAGCATATGGACATTTACATGGAACAAATTGATGGTCTTGAGGTGAAAGGAAAGGAAAACTATATGTGTAGTTTAGGGAAGAGTCTATATAGTTTGAAGCAAGCTCCAAGACAGTGGTATAAGAAGTTTAAGTATGTTATATATGAGCAAGGCTATAAGAAGACTACTACTATCCATTATGTATTTGTGATAAAATTATTTTATGATGACCTTTTTATCCTTTTGTATATATTAATGGCATGTTTATTGTCGAAAAAAGCGTTTCCAAGATTGTATTAAAGAAATAATTAGGTAAGTCATTTTCCTTTAAATATGTAGTGCTTGCTAAGTAGATTCTAGGCATAAGAATTACACGTAATAGGAAAGGGAAGAAAATTTAGATGTCACATGAACAACATATTGATAAGATATTATAGAGATTTCAAATGGGCAAGGTCAAAGCAGTAACTACACTTTTTGCTACAAATTTTAAATTAAGTTCTAAGTAGAGTCCTTCCAGCAAAGCTAAGAAGTTAGACATGAAAAAAGTTCTACATACATATGCTGAAGGAAATTTGATGTGCGTAATGGTATGTAAATGATTAGATATTATGCATTTTGCTAGTATAATTAGTCGATTTCTTTCAATCCATAAAAAAGAGTATTGGAAAATGATGAAATAGATTTTGAGGTATCTCTATGGAATTAGTCAGTTGAAGCTTTATTTTAGAGGTGATGGTCCTATGCTTGTAGGACATACTGTCTCAGACATGAATGTAGACATTGATTCTAGAAAGTCCACTTTGGATCATTGATTAAATTTGGAGGCATAGTTATGTCTTGCCAATCTAAATTGCAAAAGTGTATAGCATTGCTTATGACCAAGGCAGAGTCTATTGTTACAATTGAAGTATCCAAGAAGTTGATCTAGATGAAGAAATTCTCGCAGGAGCTTAGATTTACCTAAAAGAAGTAAGTACTATTTTATGATAATTAGAGTGTTATACATCTTAACAAGAATTCAACCTTTCATTCTATATGCAAGCATATTGAGATGATGTATCATTAGATATATGATGTGTTAGATGCAAAATAGTTAGAAGTGGTAAAAGTTCATTTTGATGAGAATAAAGCTGATATAATTATCAAGGCCTTACTAAGATGGAAAATTGAAGCTTGTTGTGGAATCTCTAAATTGGCAGTTATCTTCATATAGTCATAAGGGGCAGATTTGTTAGGTCTTCTTTCCTATATAGAGAAAGGTCCAAAGTTACAAGCCTTTATATGTCACTTAACTAAGTAGAGAAGCATTAAATTAAGGTTACTTTTAACCTTTGAAAGTTGTGTTTTGTAGCTGCACAATAGCAGTGAAAATGTGAGGATAGTAAAAAGAAGGCATGGGAGAGTTCTTTGCTTGCCATTAACTATGCAACCATGATCAAGTCAACGATCAGTCAGCTATTCGTGGTCTAATCAGGCTGAAATTTGGTCAACAAGTCAAGGATATAATGTTATTTATATCTAATAGTTAGTTTTTGCATTAACAACTTTTAGACAACGATATTTGTTTAGGAACAAAGGCTATTGGTGGGAGTTTTTTCTTCACTTTCTTATTTTATGTTGCATACTAGTACATTTTTTGGTAGTTAATTATTGGCATAGTTTTATGCATTTGATTGGGACTATTTATACTTTCGTTCGATCATAGTAAATTTTATTTAATTGGTCTTGATGACTTGTGGCTTTTAACCTTAATTTAAGTTTTCATGTTAAAAATCTTGTGTCTCTCTATTTATGCTTGAACTTTCTTCCATTTATTTAATTTTTTTTACTCCTTGGTGGTTCTTACATGTGAGGGAGTGATCGTGTTTTTCATCTGCAACACATTTATCTGTTAATTTTTTTAATTATAAATGTATACTAAATGGCCTTTGTGTCTTTCCTGAATGCCTTGCATTATTAATTAAATTGAAAATTTATCAATATATGCACTTTGACTAAAAAAAAGTATAATGACTCATTAGTTGAGTCATTAATTTTTAAAAAATATGCTTTTGGTCAAGTAGAGCATGAATAGTTACTTTTATGATTTACTTAAAGCAAATTAAAAGCATTAATTAAATATTATGCTTTCTTAGTACATGATTGAAGTGATTAATTTATTTCTATTTATTTACCTTTTTCTTTATTATTATGCTATTCTTTGTTATTATTTTTATTATTGCTAACTATTAACAAATAAAAAATAAATCAATGTAAGAAAATTCGTATAATTAGGTATGTGTTTTTTATTCATTTGCCCTTGTTTAGTAAAATAGATTTCATATACTTTCTTTTCATTCATTTTCTTTTTTATCTTTCTGCATATATATATTAATATGATGGCAATGAATTTAATTTTTGTACTATAAATGTTGATGAATTTTGAGTTTCATTATAAAGAAGTGTTGGAAAATTTTGGAGACTGTCACTTACTATGTAGTATTAAAAGGTATGTCAAAGGACAAAGGACCTCATGTCATATGTATGTTGTCTAAATTTTATGATGAACCAATGATATGTTTGAGAGAGTTAAGCTTGTAACATGATAAGGATATGTCAACAAAGTTTTCTAAAATGACATGTTTGAACTACATAATCATTTAAAATGTTATAAGCATCATAATGAAGAACCTACTAGAAACAATAAAGAACTTGATTCTAATGCTAACACTAACAAAAAGAAAAACTAACATGTAGTAGAATATGAATGTAAATTAAGATGGGTTATTCTAAGTTGAAGTGGAACAAGATCAATAATTAGGCTACTTCTTTATTTAGGAGATGAAAATATCTCAAAATGAATCATCAAAACAGAAATGTATGCAACATATGATTAAGAGTACCTTAATATGATAGCTAATGAGAAGAAATATAGAAAGAAGGTTTCTAAGGAGTTTGAATATGATGAAATTGTTGTTGTGGTTAAAAGATGTGGGAAAAGTTGCAAGGAGTTATAGTAGTTTAAAGAAATTCTCAAATAGAATAAGGGAGTTCACACAATTTATGTTGTGAATGTGAGGTAGTGATGTTAAGATTCAATCAACAATGACTATAAATGACAAATAGCGTCACGTAGATATTAGGAAGAAGAACATTTTGTTTAAACAAAAGTGGATATAAAGGATGTTCAATTTGAAATTGAAACAAAGTTTAAAGATCATAATCATTTTAGGAAAGCAACTAGAAGTTACACAATTAAAAATGGTTGGATGTCAAAATAGAAAGAAATGGAATGAGAATGGGAGATTGTTATGAAGCTCAATATACCTTTTAGGGGTATATAACAATTATATTATAAATGAAAAGATATTTTGTGATAATATTATAAAAATAAAAATAATAAGAAAGTGCAATGAAACAATTAATCTAATAGGAAATGATAGCAAATGTATTTATATACAAGTTTAAGAGGAACTCAAAATGACCAATTAGGAAGAAAATAGATGACATTAAAAATGTATACACTATATGTTACTAAATCTCAATGTTATAGTGTTACGTCGAAAGCTCTTGTAGTATTATGAAGATCTAAGAAAGACTATTATGTGAAGTTATAGTCTTATGAAATAAGTTAAGATGAGTTGACAAGGATAGATAATTCATTATTTAGAAGAAAAAAAACTAGAAGAGAATATATCGAAGCCAACATTTAAAAGGTTTTTATATGGAGTTTTGTGAATTACAGTCTAGTTTCCTAGCCAGGTTTTAACAAATAATTAGGTTAGATGGATATTTTTTGAAACTTTCAATAAAGATGTCTTATAGGTTGCAACTAGTCATGATAAAAACAAGCAGATATCTCCTATAGCGTGGGTAAGGTTTAAAGGATAAATTTACTGATCTTGACATTAGTGCTTAACCGATCTTGATATTAGTTCTTAAATCTTTTTAGTAAAGATATCAGTATGAGTGGAAATGCTTGGAATTTTGTAAGCGATTAATAAAAGATCAAATCTTGGTTATTTCTTCAATTACAATACACATAAATTTGTTAAATTGAAAATAGTAGTAAACATATATTTATATATTTTTTGACATATGGGATTTGTTTTTATATGAAATTAAATTCAAATGTTTATTAATAATGAATAGAACTTACAATTAATAATTTATTTAGTGTGTAATCGAAACAGTAAATGATTGATAGATTATAGTATGTAAATGAAAATGTACTTAAAGTATTAGTTTATTAAATTAGTATCTAAAACATTTATAGCTTCTTATTTGTAGTGTTCTTCCTAACTTCTTATAATTGAAATTTTATTTAGTGTGCTATTGGCCTGACAAATGCATATTCTTTTGCTGTTTATGTATATTAAATTTGTAATATCAATATTTTCTTATAGAATTAGAATTTACTGGATGTATTGAAGAATCTCTTTTTAGAAGCTAAAAACAAAAAAATTTGTGTGATATGTTTATACAAATTGGTTAAAAGATCATAAAAGGTCACATATATAGAACCTTATTTTGGTAAGTGTTAAAATGTACAAAAGAGGATATATTTGGTGAGTTAAAGGAGCAATTGAAAATTTTTTTAAGAAAGGAATACGATAACTTTGAATTAAGGGAATCAAAAACTTTTATCAAGGAATTTGTGAGCATAAGACCAAAATCATAAATCCTCTATAGTAATATATTAGAGACCTTTAATAAGTTCACTTATTAAACATGCACAAAAAGTTTGATCAATTTATTAAAAGATATTTGAGTTGCCTCAATGACTCTAACTTATGAAAAAAAGACATGATGTTTAAGTTCGAAAATGCATATCTAAAGATAGAGAAGAAGATAGAGCCTATCCAATGAGATACAAGACATTGTATTATGAAAACTAATGAGAATTTGGTGTACAAAGCCACTCATTTTACAGAAAAGTTCTCCAAACAATTAGTTGATCCAAAAACATTCAGTAGTCGTAAGTGCAATGCTTTTATATTCAATTTTTGTGCTAAAACGTGCAATTGTGGGTTATTTCTTACCACTCTAAAAAATAAGGTCGCATACTATTGGACCTCCCTAAACCCCATATATTAGCAGGATTAGGCTTGGCAATAGGGCTTAGGCCCAACCCAACTCGAGTTGACCTGGTTGAGAGGCCAATTTTTTGGGTCTGAGGACAAGCCCACGGCCCAATAGACAATGATAAAATGGCATCATTTTGAAAATTTTTAAAAATAAAAAGTTGGACAGGGCTGGGGCCCTACAGCCTTAGACTCGATCAAGCCTCGGGTCGAGACTGAGCTTGAGATGGCCTGCCCAGGCCCAGACCAACCCATTCCATCCCTAAATAGAAAATTTTTACTGGGTTGTTACTGTTGTCTAAAAAGTAAGATTTGATATTAAAAAAATAACCAAAGGTTAAGTGACATCATTGGGACAATTAGCCCAGTCAATATCACAGTAAGCGTTAAAGACGAGGTTATTGGTTTTGGTAAGTTGTATGCCATGTGATAGGGTAGATTGTAGGTATCAGAGAATTTTTTTTAATTGCAATCCAGTGAAGTCCTGTAAGGTAATGAAGAAATTAAGAAACTTTATTTAACAAAAAATGAACGTCAAGGTGAGTGAGACAAAGATATTGAAGGGCATCAAAAGTGGTATAGTATTTACTAAGAATAGCTAAAGGTGTGTCATGATTTTTAGAGACAGGTAGGGTAGGAGTCATGGGTTTGCAAACAAGTTTAGAGGAATCAAGGTTGGCGCTAATGAAAAGGTCCTTCTTATATTTGGTTTAGGTAAGAACTAAGCCATTTGAGGTAGTGATAACTTCAATGCCAAGGTAGTAATGAAGAGGGCCAAGGTCTTTAGTGCAGAAGATGGTGTTTGGTTAATCTATAATAAGGTGTTTGGTTGACTAGAATGATCATTCCATTATAATAGGTTATTTACTTGTTTGGTTGAAGAAAACTTACATAATATATAATCCAAGTTGCATCTTTATTCCTTAAGTTTGGGGGAAAAAAATAACCCCATCAACCCACTATCTTTATTTATCCCATGTGGGTTGGGAATAAAACTGAGGGTATGTTGGAAAAAATATCGTTTACTTTTGGTTGTTTCTTGTTTTATTTTGATGCAAGAAAAGGTCTCCAAAAGATTACCAACCACCTTGTCTCTTTATTTCGCTCGATCCACCCATGGATTCTCTTTTTGACTCCATTAACATCCTACATGTTCTCTCCACTAGTAACATCTCTGACCTAATCTCCCCGCTCTTAGCCCCCAGATCTCCATCTCCTTATCAACCGCCTTGAATCTCACTCCCTCCATATCAAATCTAAAGTCCAAAACTCCCCCTTTCTCACCACTCTGATTTCTCCTCCCTCTTCTCTCTCTACAATGATGTCATTTCCCAAGCAAACCATATTGACCGCACCATTTTTGATCTCTTCACCCAGTTTCTGATGCTCCCATCGATGTTAAGATTACGAATATTGTGACTAAGATGAGCGGGAAAATGAGGGAGGCGAGAGTAAAGAGGGAATTGCTCAGATTATTGGGGGTAATTATTTGAATTATCCACAAACTTAGAGGAGTGCTAGCTGTGGTTAAGAACAAGCATATAAGAATTTCCATTGAAGAAGTTATGGATATGAAGAAGGCATTAAGGATTGATGATGTCGAGGAGGTGACTTTCTCTCTTTCTCTTCAACTTCCTTTGCTGACTAGTTATCATAAGGCACTGTTTGGTTGCTGATAAATTTTGAGGATAAAAGGAAGAGAACATTTTCCAAATTGGAAATTAGAATTAAGTTAGCCATTGAGTAGTATCGAGTGTATGAATGAACCAATTACTCAACAATTTGCTATAGTTTTTACAATTTTTTATATTCTGATTGCAAAAATATTGGTGATTTTCATTTTAAAGAAATTGGATTTGGGTGGTTTATAGATTTAAGAGGTGCTTATAAGGTTCATGGAAAATGGTGTGTAAATTGATCCTGATTCTGGTACAGTTGAAGTCAAGTATTAGTTGAGTATCAACCAAATTTTTGGGCTTGACCTTCGTATTATATCAGTTGAAGTCAAGTATCAATATTTTGTTAGACTTGTACAAGGATGTTATGTCCAATTTCATCATTTCACTGTAGAAATAGAACAAATAATCTTTTGGTTTCGTTCTCTTCAAAATGTTTTTTTAGTTTTAACCCATAACAATTATAGATATTGTGGTCTTTTTATTAGTTATTCCTTTGCCATTCCAAATTTATGTTTTCAAACTAAACATTAGCATTTCATCATCATTAGAAATTCTTAGGAATAAACTAAACTAAATAATATATATTCCTTATTTATTCTATTCCTAAAGAATCACCATTCCATTCCTTATCTATTTATGCAAGTGAACTAAACACCTGGTAACGATTTGTGAAGAATCGGTAACCTAGATATCATTAACATAGATTGGAATGTAAGTAGTGTGAATGGTGGAGGAGTAAATCAAAAGAGAGATATTAGTATTATAAGAAGTGGTATGAAGTTGTGAAATTTTTTAACTTAATCAATGAAATCTAAAGGTTGAGTCATGTAAATAGTTTCTTTGAAGTGACCATGCAGAAAGGCATTATAGAAACCCAACTAGTAAATAAATCAGTTTTTTTAGAGCAATAGTGAGGACAATATGTATAGTTGTAAGCTTGATAACAAAACTAAGTGTGTCACTGTAATCAAAGCTGCGAGACTAATGGTATACTTTTACACTATAATCAAAACTGGGAGACTAGTGGTATACTTTTGCAACAAAGCATGTTTTTTTTGCCTATTAAGATCTGTAAAACTTAAGCCTAGTAAGGAAAATACATGTATATTCAATAATATTAGCATTATATGGTGGAGTAAAAAGGTTCTAAGTGTGGTTATGATGGACGGTGGTGAACTCTTACAGTATGGCTTGGCACCAATATGAAAATTTATTTGTTTTGCAGAAGGAAGTAGGTTTAAGGTCATGAGTATTTTTACAAATGTTATTGCAAGTAATATAGTTAGAAAAGGATTAAGGAACACACAAGTTATCACAAGGTTAGGTTATCATAGGATGTCTTGGTAGTGAAGGTGGTAAGCTGCAAGTAGTTCTTAGTGATGAGTTAGGGGATTATTAAGGGAGTATAGTAGGTAGGTTGCAAGGTAGAGAAAGGGTTACTTGAGAGGGTGGTGAGTTGGGGATGGTAGTAGTTTGTTTTTTTCTGTGAGGAAAAAAAGTTTCAATGACGTGAACATGAGAGATGTATAGTTTGTGAGCTTGAGGATCAAAGCAATAATAACCTATGCTTGTAGGGGAATATCCTAAGAAAACACATGGTGTGGATTTTAGTGTTAATTTACCAAAGTGGGTAGCTTCAAGAAAGGAGAAGCATATGAAACCAAAAATGCGAAGATGGTAAAGGTTAGTTATATTATTTAAAAGGACTTTTATAGGGTGATTTGCAATGAAGTATGAGAGTGGGAAGGAGATTAATAAGGTATATTATATTATATAAGGTATTAAAAAAGAATTTTGTTAAAGAAACATGAAGGAGGAAGCTGATGCCAATTTCAGTTATATGATGGATTTTTTATTCGACTAAACTATTTTGTTAAAGGGTGTCTGAACAAAAGATATGGTATGATATTCCATTATTAGTGAGGAATTAGGCAAAGGCATCTCTAACAAGTTTAGTAGCGCCATCATATTAAATTTTTTATAGCGGTTAAGAAAAGGTTTCAAATGATTATTTTGAATTGTTGAAATTAGGAAAGGCTTAGGACTTATAGGCTACAGGAAATTCCAAGTATTAAAGACTAAAATCATCATTAAAAATGATAAAGTATCTTGAACCAAAATAAGAGAGGGAGGGAGAGGGTCCCCAAATGTCACAATGAATGAGTTGCTAAAGATTGGATGAGACACGAGTTAATAAAGAAAATAAAAGACGAGAGTTTTTTCCTTGAAAATATGAGATTCAAGGATTTATTACAGTAGAATTATTTGAGAAAAGATAAGATAAACTAGCATGAAAAGGATGACCTAGACGTTGGTGCCACAGGTTAAGAGTAGCTTGTTTGGCTGTAAAGACAATATGGTTTTTTAAAATGACTAAAGTCTTTATGGATAGAGATTTTTGTGCATGTCACCCTTAAAAAGTAATGTCTTAGTTGTGAAGTCCTTCACAATATAACTAGAAGGGGAAAATTCAATTAGATAATAATTATCTTTGATAAATTTGGTAATAGATAATAAGTTATTGGTAAGTTAAAGTACAACTAAAACATCATGTGGATAATGTAAGAGTTGGAGATTTGTGGATAGTGTGAAGTTTTAAGTGTCCAATAAAAGTGATAGGAAGAATGTTATCATTACCGATGATTACTTCATTTGAACCTTAATAAGGTGTTATGGATTTAACAAGTTAGGGAAGTGGTATCATATAAGTTGATGCACCATTTTCTGATAGCCATTCAATGATATCACTTAATGTAGAAGAATTTATAGTAGGCTTTGGTTGAATGTTCAATGCATAAAAGGTTGATTGTAGTGTGCTTGAGTTATATGACGAAGTTGATTAGTTATTTCTTGACTCACAATATCTAAATTGACAACTAGGAGTAATATATCCTTATTTCCAACATATTTAATACTACCCCTTATTATAATTTGGTTTGTTGGTGCAATATGATGGATTAAATGCCATTCTTTGTGGATCTAAGGTTGGGTAATGAAGGTTTTAGGCTTGTTTGTGTGTAAGTTTGAGTGGATGGGGTGTTGTCAATGCTAGGATTTCTTCCACAGCTAGGGGTTATTAAAACATCAACATATGTTGCTCGTAATAGAGGAGCTTTATGAAAATGTTAGGGGCTATTTGATTTCACTTCTGTTTTTCTGTTGTTGTTTTTGGTTTTTGGTTTTTGGTTTATGTTTTATGTTTTTAGTTTATTCTTTTTTCCTTTTAAAAAAACATGTTTGGTTGAGATTTGTAATATAAAAATTGAAAACAAAAACTTTCTTGGTTGAAATTTGTAATAAAAAACGAAAAACAAAAAATGTTTGATTTTATCACCCTATTTCCATTTTTTGTAATTATACTCTTATGTTAATAATTATAATATAATACATTATATTTTTAAATTAATTAATTATCATCATAGGTAAAATTTATATATATGAATTAAATATAATTTTAAAATTACACATTAATTATGTATAATAAAATTACATACATTAGAAATTTATAAGTCATTCTAATCAATAAAATATGCCCATCATATTATAAATCTTGAAAATAATCACTCTACATCTAGCAATTTCATTTCGCTTCCAAGACATACCTCGAAGTTGTGATGGAGTGATATTATACTCCACTTAAAAACTTACATCTTCATTTTTAGTTTCCCTAATTTGTTCTTCATTTTCAAAACAACTGTGAAATAATTCATCGCTTTGTCCATACATTCTAATATAATTGTGTACAACATAACAAGCTATAACGATGTATTTTTGTTTCTTCATATCATAACTCGACATGTTTTTAAGTATAAGGAACCTTGTTTTTAGAATGCCAAAACATTTTTCAATAACATTTCTTAATGAAGAATGCCTATAGTTAAATAATTGTTGTAGATCTTAACGTCTTCCTCTACCTCTATAATCTCATAAATGATATCTTTCACCTCGGTATGGTGAAAGAAATCTAGGCATATTAGTGTAGTCTGAATCAACCAAATAATACTTACCTAACATATAAAGAACATAATGTTAACAACAATATATTAAAATTGAATCATAATTACTATATTTGCTTAAAATAATATATTACCTTATGGAGGTATAGGAAATTGATTTGTTAAATTTGTCACTGTTTCTAAAAGAATTTGAGATTTATTTGCAGTACCTTCCCATCAAACTAGTACATATGTAAAATGCATGTCAAATGAGCAATAACACATATTATTTTGGGTTGGATTAATTTTTTTGCCCCTGTATGGTATTTTTTCATCGGTCGAAACATGTGCATCAATATGTGTACTATCTATTGTGCCTATACAATCCTAAAAATTAAAATATGTATTAAGATAATTATTAATCATAAGGACATAATTAAAATAGTAATTAAATATATTAATGTACCTGAAAATATGGAAAGAATTTTAAATTATGTTAAATCTCAGGAGGTGTATTAGTAAAAGATGGTAGAGTAATGACACCTTTTGCAAGACGATTAACTGCATACAAGACTTTACAAAAGTACTTTGAAATGGCCCAGGTTGAATATTGAAAGCGTTCTATATTGATTCTAGTTGTCTTACTATGCCCTATAGTCATCAAGAAAATTGCTACTTGTTCATCCACAGTCAAATGACTTGTTGCCTTTATGTAACACCCCCTCATCATAGGGTACGCACCGGGACGCCCGTAGGTCATTCCGATACATATCCTATAATAAGGGAGCGCTACGTGCAATCACTACAATACTCCACATGGCATCATAACAATTGAATAATTAAAACAGTAATTGT
>JANZXR010380018.1:0-17883 GCA_027575705.1 Erythroxylum echinodendron
ATAACCAATAGAACCCCATGGGCGCAAATAATCCAAAGAGGGCTTTCTACCATTCCATAACTCATAGGGAGTGGCAGATACACTTTTACTTGGCACACGGTTAAGAATATAAGTTACCGTAAGCAACACATCTCCCAAAAAACTAATTGGAAGACTAGCGTGTGCCATCATTGACCTAACCATGTCAAGCAATGTTCGATTCCTACGCTCTGCAACACCATTTTGTTGTGGAGTTCGAGGAATCGTTAGTTGTTTTATTATACCCTTTTTCTCACAAAATTCTTTGAAAATATCAGATAGATATTCTCGACCATGATCGGTCCAAAGATCTTTAACTCTTCTTTCCAATTGTGTCTCAACTTCAGTCACAAAATATTCGAACACATCAAACGCTTGATAACGATGAGCTAAAAGGTATACATACCCATGGCGAGAACAGTCATCTATTAAAGTGAGAAAATAGATAGCCCCATGACGTGCCTTAACATTCATAATTCCACAAATATTAGAGTGAATAAGCTTTAGAGGTCTAGACACCCTTGAAGCCTTACCAAAAGGTTTCACAGTTGCCTTACCAGTTAAACATGACTCACATCTAGGTAACTTATTCTTTACCTAGCCTACTCAATCTATCTTGGCTAATGTGACCAAGTCTAGCATGCCATTTAACAGATTCAGAATTAGGATCAAAATATGAAATATACACAGAAGACAAATTATCATAACATGCTTCCTAATCAAGAATTAGAAAATCATTTTTCAATGTAGCATGGATAAAAATATTGCCATTATACATAATATCCAATCCATAATGATTAGAACTAAAAACAAATCTTGATTTCATTAAAGTTACAAGAGACATAAGGCAACATCGCACCTGGGGTGCATAGTGAGCGTCATGGAGAAGCAAAGTATTTCCTCCACGTAACTTGAGCTTATATGATCCTATTTCTAGGACATCTTCTTCACTTTCATTTCCTAACACGACAGTTTGTGAACCCACCGGATACTGATGAAATTCTACATAGCTAGCTTGATTCCAAACTCTGTGCTTGCTTGCTCTCGTACCTACAATCCAATTAGGAAGAGAATTAGCAACTAATGCATGAGAACAAACATATAACTCAGGAGTAATGGATAAGAAAGTTACCTTCTTAGGTTCAGGACAATCCCGAGCAAAATGACCTTTCTTTCCACAATTATAACACTTCACATATGCCATGTTTATCTCTCCTTTGCCCTTAGCCTTTTGCTTCTTGGCATTATGACCTTTTGGTCTGTTCCTTTGAGGATGCCGAGAACCTTTTCATTTACCTCGATTGACATTGTTGCCTTTGGGTCCTTTCCCTTTAGCAACAAAAACCACATTGGAGGAGTCAGATGCTTTTAAGCGATCCTCCTCCATTTCGAAGTGCCTTGTTATCTCTGCAAGAGTTTTGACAATCTCATTATGTGTCAAAACAAGTTTCACATTCTTTTAGTGCTCAGTATGATCTGGAAGAGACCAAATCACATTCAGGACTTGTTCCTCTTCAGAGATAGCTTGGCCAGCTGCCTTAAGATCACGAACCATAGCACTCATGGTTAGTAAATGTTCAGTCATAGTACGAGTCGTATTAATCTCATAGTTCATCCACTTGAGGTGCAAAGCACGAAGCCTTATAAAAGATGTTTGACCAAACGTAATCTTCAGCTTGTCCCACATATCCTTAGCAGTGGGACAATCCTCAAATTCTCTAATTAAATCGTCATGCATGAAATATAACGTAGTATAACATGCCTTATGATCCTTTTTGGACCAATTTCCAGAAGCCTTTAAGGATGCTTGATATTGCTCACTAGCAGTATTAATATCTTTTCCATCTTTGTCTAATAAAGAAGGTGTAGTCATTATTGTGGTCAAATGTTTGAGCAATTCTCGTTCATTTAGAAGATACTGAATCTTCCTTTGCTACATATCATAATTGGACCCATCCAATTTTTCATTGGCAGACAAATCACTTATTATGGTTTTAGTTGCCATATCTACATGTATATATAAAAATGATGTGAGGCACATTTAGATTAATTAAATTATCAAAAATCCATAATTCATATCGTATGATCGAAAATTTCGCTAAGCTCATAATTATCTCAGACAAAAAAAAAATGAATTAGGAATTTCTATAATTTAATTAAACTATTTTAATTTGACATATCACAAAGATGTCAAAAATATCTTATATGTAAAACTAATTTATAACTAAAGCTTAATACATGTAAACAAAATTTACATTTAAAATTATATAAAACTCATTTATATAATATTATTTTTAATATAATATAAAATTACCCATAAAACACATTTATGGAATATTTGAATTATTTCATGTAAAAGCACATTTATAAATTAAATAAATGTAAGACTAATTTACAAAATAAATAAATAAATGGACAGACCATTTAAAATTATTTCACATCAAATTAATTTAGCAAAAATAAATTTACTAAACTCATAATAATTAATTCTTTATAAAACATATTTATATATCATTAAATGAATGAAATAAAATGTAAAACTAAATAAATAAATAAATAAATAATTTGGACAAAAACGACATCACCATCATATGTCATAAGCTAACCCTACCTTTTGCCTTAAAAGCCTTTTATCTTCTTCTATGTGGTTTTCATTTAAAGCCACTTTTCTATCTTCTGCGCAAACTCTCCCCAAAGGAGACTCATTCTAGAAAAAACTCTTCACTGCCCATTCTCTCTTATTCTTTTAATTTAAATGGTTCATTGTTTCCTTAACTTCTCTCAGAAAACCCATTCTAAATTTTTTTCGCCATTTCCATGGCTTCTTCGATACTCTCTCTTTGTTGCCACCCAAAATGTGTTTTCCTTCAATTTCCCAAAACAAGGAAAAACCCAACCTTTGCCACTTCTTAAAGACGGTTCCTTGGCAAAACCAACACCACCAAGGTGTAGATCGGCTTTCGGCTAACCGATCATCTCTGTTTTGCTTTCAACACACCTTCTCAGCGGCAGTTCTGTAGTTTTAAAACTGGAAGCACTTAGATCGGAAATGAGGGAGGGAAGAGGAGGAAAGAACCCAGAAAAGCTAGTCTTCGTCAGTGGCGCGTGATAGTCACGCGTTGCCTCAAATCACGCGCCACCCTTTTGAGGTGAGTCTTGATACGTAAACTTTTAAAGTTTTTGTCTTTTCTTCTACCCATATTATTCTAGTTGGGGTTTATATTATTGACGTCGCCACTGAGGTAGACTATATGTATTGCAAGAGAAAGATTTCAATGAAATAGATTAATCGAAGAAACATATAGGTATATTGCAAGAAAAAGATTTCAATTAAATAGATTAATTGAACGATCGAGATTATGAAATAAGCAATTCAGGTCTGATACCATTGTAGATTTAAATAAGGACTGACCTAAATGCGGATGTGCTGGATCGCTTTGTTCTTTGCTAGTCTTCGTTTTACAATTGGCTACTAGAGTCACCGATTAATTCTTTTCTCAAATTCTAAGCCTTTGATGATTGCTTCACGTGAGAGAGAATGGAAGAGAAAAACTTCTATTTTCTCTGTTTTGTAATCTATTATTAAATGATTCATTTTCACCCTTTATTCCTAGGTTAGGACAAATAACTGTTACGGGAGTTATATAAAGTGGGCATTAACTTTCATAAACTGCCAACACTCGTAAACAAGGATATAAAAATGGAACTCGTTTATTAGTTGGCCCGTTTCTGTACGTACTGATTTCTCTTGATTGAAATACTTGCTTCTTTGAAGAAAAAACAAGAAAGAAATATTAGTTATACTTTATATTACCTTTTTCATCTTTTTCATGTATAAATATTATCGTTAGCCTCGTTTTTCAAAGCTTATTAACTTTAAGAATTTATATTTTCACAAATTCATAAGGACGATCAATAGAAATTTTTAATGGATAACAAATCTACTTTATTGAAGTACTCTATTGAAATACTCATTTAAAAGTTTAGTTTGTTCAAAATCATATTTTATGAGTGATGCTCTACGAAAATACAACAACAACAACGAAAAAACAGCAATATCATTAAGTAAAAATCTTGTTGACATGTAGAGTCTGAAGAGGTCTAGTAGTATATAGCCTTAAAGAGACTGTTTTCAAATAACCAACATGAATGAAGAAAAGAAAAAAAAATAGATTAAAATTAAAATAAAATAACTAAATAAATAAATAAAATAATACTAATAATAGGAAAAAATGACAATCAAATAAAATAAATAACAACTACAAATAATTGCAAAAATAAAAAATAAAAAACTAATAATAATAGTAAATAATAATAAGAAGAAGACTCATTCTAACATTAATATTCATAAACAAAATAATAATAACAATATTAATGACAATACTAAAGATTCTAATAATAATAAATATAATAACACTAATAATAAACATTCTTAATAGAACTAGGCTATATTATAGACTTATAATTTGCACTTGCGACATATAGGCCCTGTTTGGCAAACATCGGATTGTATTAGCTGTTAGTTAAATCTATCAGCGGTTAGCTGTTAGCTGATTATATCAACAGATTTGACCAGCAGATAATATCTGCTTTTTATTAAAGATAATATCTGAGGGTATGATTTTAAAAAAAATTATAAGGGCATGAATATTATATTTCTTAGTATTTCATTGAATATTCTTATAAAAATTGAGATTTTAGATATTTAATTTTACAAAAATTAGGTTTATAACTTAATAAAAACATAATAATAATAATAATAATAATAATAATCTAATGTTAAATTTTCTATTAATATGAATGATATATCGAGCTACATCATATTAATATTTTTCGTATGATATGCATGAATTTTATTATTTAATAAATTAAAATGTCTATAATTATAGTATGATACAGATATAATATATAGTAGTTATATACTAAAAATATTAATTTGATGTGACTCCTTATGTTCAAAAACTTAATATTATGGTGTTTTTAAATGTAAATTAATATTATAAAATTAAATAAAGATTAAAAAGTTTAATTAACTCCTTTATTATATTCTACCAAACTTCACGACATAATTGTACGATTAAAAAAGCCAACTTTGAAAACACGCAGAGTAAAAGTAGAGAATAAAGTAGAGAGCAATACTGTCATTAGGCAAATATCTAGCTCCAAAAGCTCCTTTTATAAAGCTTTTAGAAACCAACTTATTGAGTTAAATAAACTAAGTAATAAGTCATTCATCAAACATATTAATAATTTTTTAAGATGGTAAAAAACTAAGATTTAGTTAATAAACTAAAAAATAACTTATTAGCTATTTGTCAAACACCTCCTTACGAAATGTTTTTATTATTGTCCACTTATAAACAACTATCTATGATATAGATCTTTTACGCATGGATTTGTAACACTTGGTGAACAAGGTTTGGTAGCCCTTCATGCATGGAGCAAGTAATTGGTGTGACAGCTCAAAGGCTATGGGAAATCGGGACAGAGGACGACTTAGCGTAAAATGATGGCTGAGCTAAATGCAAAATTCTGGTCAAAGTCTTGAAATTCAAACTGAAATTAACCAACTATTTCTTGTCCTTTCCCTTGACTTGATATGAGAATTGTAAAAGGGGTGGAATGGATGCATTTTCCATGACACAATTTTGAAGAAATATAGTTTTATTCAATCGACTATTCATCTTTATATGTCAGGTCTGAAGTTAGCATCCTTGTCAATTATTCCTGTAACTAATTAGTTGGACCTTTAATGTCATTGAATGAGATTTAATTTAATAATTGGATACCTCTTATCAAATTAGTATGCTGGAATTTCAATTTAAAGTAATATTAGTAAGAGTTTTTCAAGTATCAAAATTTAATTTTTCAATTTAACAATAAAGTTATTGAGTTTTTGCTTGATTTTATCTTAATTATAAAAGCCTCTTTTATTTCATTTTAAAATATTTATAAATTTAATTTTTATTTTTAGTTTTATATAATTAAAGGATTGGCCTCAACTGCTTAGTTTAATTTTTTCAGTGATATTTTAATATTGTTCATAGGTTCTTTAAATTTTATTCCTAATTGAATTTACATTAGTTGGTATCAAAGTTAGATTTTAAATCAAGTATCTAATTTTTCTAATGTTTATAATTCTTAGTTGGCTTTTTTTTTTGTTTTAATTGATGAGTCTTTTTATATTGTTCCTATAACTACACATGTCTACTTGTTTCTAATGTGTCATAAGTCATAACTTTTCCTTCATCTTTTTGCTTCTTTCTCTTCATCTTGTAAAAGTTTGATGTATATTAGAAGAAAATTCTGTAAATTAAGATTGTAAACATGCTTAATAAAAGTGAATTAACACCTAGGAAAGAAAATAAAATACACTCTTACTTTTGTCAGCTATGAAACAACAACTTCACAGGATGAACATAATGTGCAATGATGTAAGAGACCTCTTGGACTAATAACTTAAACAAATCATCAATATAAAAGGGATAACACCCTCAAATTTCTAAAAAGAGACACAAGTTAGGCATAATACATCATCCCAAGGGAAAGTTGATGACTTTGATGTTGATGAAATTGATTATCATACACATCATGTCTAGTTAAGAGAGTAATAAGTACTCAAATCAATAAGGATAAGTTAGAGTAGCGAAAGGAGAGCATCTTTCATGCTAAATATCCTATCCAAAATAAGACATGCCATATTATTGATAAAAGAAGTTAATATAGGTAGTGCTACTCTTACAAAAGTTGAGATCATTTACTTTTATGCATATGAAGCCATACAAGTTTCGTTGTATTAACGAATGGTGAACAAACAAGTACTAGATTCTTTTCCTATTTAAAGGTATAAAGGTGATTTACTATAAGATTAGTGTGAACACATCCAATTCACATTCTATTGGTATAGCAATGGAAATATGATAGAAAGTTGTCCATGACAGGTTCAATAATAGCTACACCATCGTGAAGGACAATAAATCAATTACTATTAAACCCTTAATATTAAAACAACCATATAAAGACTAACTAAGGTTGAAAAGAGAGAATGAAGTGAAGAGAGTGGGAGAGTGTAAGATTCTTGAAAAGAAAAAGAGTGAGATTAAGAGTTATTAAAAGAAAAAGATTGAGAGAAACAAGAAATAAAGGCTAATAATGGTTTTATAAAAACAAAAGAGTTAATGTTAGGGGAATTAAAGAAGCAAATGAACTTATATAAAAAAAGGGGTTGATATTTTTTTAATTATATAAATTCTTTATTGTACGAGAATAGTAAATAAGATATAAAGACTAACAAATAGTAGTGGTGTTTAGCATTTGAACTTGATGATTAGGTCTAGGCATATTTGCAAAAAAAAAAGAGATTAATTGAAAAGAGATTAAAATGCTTGCTTATAGGAGATTGATTGGGTGTTTGATGTGCATAAGTTTTAATAACTACCCTCAATAATCCGCAAGCACACGGTTCGTTCGTGTAGTACCTAAGGTGCTAATGCCATGAGAAGGGATAATCTAATCCTAAAATCTAAGGCCAAAAAAATTGCAAAAATTTAAATATAATGAAACTAAAATGAGAATTCAAGTCACTCAATCAAAACAATTCAATAATCAATAACGAAAATATTAATAATTCAATAATTGCAACACATTCCAAAAAAATAACCTAAGAGAATTACCAATTGAGAGAAAGGGAATTTTACCTTTCCTTAACGCTAACCTAATTGATTATGAATTACCAGATTATTAGTTCTAGATGATTATAAGGTTGGTTACTCTCTTTCAAGTTATAACCATTAACCCTAAATTATAAATCCTAATCAGATTATGGAAATTGCAATATCTCGATTAATGATCTATCTAAAATCCTAATTAGATATAAAGTTGCCCAATAAACTATTGGGAACCTATGCAAGATCTCTCTTCACACAATTACCGATTTGATTTAATTCTTGTTCTATTAAATCACCTAAATCTCGTTAGCCCAATTTAATTATTTTTTACTCAATTTACCCTTTCAGCTTATTACCGAATTATGCAATCACAAAATTTAATCACAATAAATCTAATAAACATAAAAACAATCAGATTTCATTAAATTAAGAATAAAACTCTAAAGGTGAGTTTAAAATATCCTAAACATTTAGATCCTATCATTAACTATTCAATTCAATTTGATACAAGGATAAAACTGAAAATAAATAGGAAATACAATCAAAATGGAGGATGGGAGGCAGTGACGTTAAGAAACCTCCTGATCTGGGAAGTCCGTCGAATCAACTTCTTCTCTACTTCTCTCTTCCTTCTTCTCTTTCTCAATCTCTCGATGAATTCTCTCTAGGATTTCTTTAAGGTGCCTGTGTCAAAAGCTCTCTCTGCCTCTTTTTCTTATTCTTTGAATATCCTCTTTGTTGTAAGCAACCTAAGGGTTTTTTCGAGATCCAAAAGATCTAAAAAATCCCTTAAAACTTGACTATTTTTAGTGTCTGCTTGTCTGCCCGATGTAGGCCATGATCGTGAGCCATGTCCTGGACTTCTGTCATGATTGTTTGTTATTGTGCCATGATCATGGGTTGTTATTTTAGCCTAAATGTCTCTGAAACTTCTCCGTTCTTCGATGTTGACCCTAAAACACTAATAAAAACATCAAGGTACCTTAAAAATATAATATTTAAGCTCAAAGACTTATACTAACCCATAAAAACACTTAAACACAAATAATTAACAAATTAACACAATTCTAACCTAAACATATACTAAACGATTGAGTTAACAATTAAATACATATTAAACTAAGCCCTAAAGCATGATGTCATTTACACTTATCAACATCCCCACATTTGCTTGTCCTCAAGCAAACAAAATAACAAATACACAAAATCACAGAGCATACAATACAATAATGAGACAATGGCTTCAACTTCATGAAATAAATTTAACTTTAAACACAATCATTTGAGTTATTTTAAATCATTAATATGAAAAATCCTCATGTAGGGGCTCTGGACTAAACTTTAAACATACATATTAATCAAAACTCAAATGTCAAGTTACTCACCTTTTTCAATTATACACACATATTAATAATTCGTTGGTCATTCAAACTCTATTACTACTCCTAAGTACTTTTTCATGAAGCGTCAAGCTATATACAAGTTTGGTAGGTTTTATTAGAAAACATTTTTCAAAAAAAATATTTTGTAGACATGGACCTAGTCTTTTACTCGGAGGAAAACATTGATGATAAATGTCAATCCGGTTACTCGACTAAGTTGTCTTTTTGTTAAACTGCTTGGTTAAAACATCATTATAGCCTTTTGACGCAGAGGCACACATTTGTGATGTATGTCGATCTGGTCAATCAGCTACATCGTGTTCTCAACTGGCTACTAGCTCTATTTATAACCCAAATGCCAGCAAAATAGTTATTTAGTTAAAATTAACCAACATTGTTTATTGCCTACCTTGTTGCTTAAGCTACTCGTTTTCTTGAAAAAATAATAGCAGAGCTACTTAAGTCAAAATACCTAAAATTATAAATGATTGTGACAATTTATAGGGTGACAAACTCATACTAAATTCTCATTAACTTGCATTTTTAGCCAAAGAACCCAATTCACTAATTTTGTGAGCTAATGACTCTTCACAACCTAACAGACTATGTTCGAAATTAAATCAATTTCAATCAATCTAAGCCATTGACACATTGACACAATTCACAAAATGCGACCTAGCAAGCTATCATACAAAATTCAAAATTCACATTCAAAGACAAACACATAACCCTCACCACACTTAAACAACAGATTGTCCTCATTATGAGAAGAAGGAAAAAAACACACATAGCAAGAATAAATGTAAATTAAAGTAAAAAAAGAATAAAATTAGGACTAAATTTAAAAAGGGGGTTAGGAACAAAGCCTCATGGTGATGGGGGCGAGGATGGTGTTGAAGGTGGCAGTTGGACACCTTGAGCTTGTTGTCTTATCTTGGAATTGCTTAAAGAGATTGAGAGAAGTAGTGATCTCGGATCAATTGAAATTACTAAAGTTTTATTAAAAGTTTAAAACAACTCTAACTAAAACTATCAGTTTCAATCGAACTACTAAACATGCTAATATATGGTCATTAACCTAACCTTCCATCCACGGAGGTGTCTTAATTATTCGAACAGAAGGAAATCACTTCCTTGTCCTTGGGAAATGCTCATCTGATATATAGCTTGCAACGATGCCCATTGACCTTAAAAGTTTCCTTATTAGCATTTTCCAGTTTGAGGGCTCCATGATCAGATACTTAAATGACTGTAAAAGATCCACTAATCGAGATTTAAACTTTTCTAAAAACAGCTTCAACTTTAAATTGTATAGTAGAATTATATCTCCTACTTTAAATTCCTTTTGTTTAAGATGAAAGATGTGCCATTTATTTACCTTTTCCTTGTAGAGCTTCTTGTTTTTCATATGCATTATAATGAAACTCCTCAAGTTCTTCTAGTTGCAAAAGTCGTGTTTTGCCTGCTTACTTCCAATTAAAATTTAATGCTTTTATTGCCTAGTATGCTCGATGTTTTAGTTCGACCGGCAAATGACAAGCTTTTCTATATACAAGCCTATAAGGAGTTGTTCCACTAGGTGTTTTAAAAGCAGTCCTATAAGCTCAAAAGGCATCATCTAGCTTTATTGCCTAATCCTTTGTCAAGTTGTTCACCATCTTTTCCAAAATTAGTTTCAGTTCCTAGTTTAGCAACATAGTGGTGTGCTCCATATCTTTTTAAGAGGGCATCAAAAGATCTGCTACAAAAATGTGTACCTCCATCATTTATTATTGTACGTGGCACTCTAAACTGATTGAATAACCGTCTGAAGAACTTTTCCACCACCTTTCCATCATTGGTTGGAGATGCCACTGCTTCAACCAACGTGAAACATAATCCAACCCCATTAGAGTGTACACATTTCCTATTAAAGATGGGAAAGGACCCATAAAGTTAATGCCCCATACGTCAAAGACTTCCACTTCTAAAATGTTGGATAAAGGCATGTCATCTCTTTTGGTGAAGTTACCTATTCTTTAGCATTGTTCACAATGTGCCACAAAAGTTTGAGCATCCTTAAAAAATTTTGCCCAATAAAATCCACTCTTGAGTATCCAAGTTTCCATTTTGTTAGCTCCATAATGTCCAGCATATTGACCTTTATGACATTGCTTCAAGATGTCCAACATTTCCTCCTCCGGAACACATCATTGCATTAACCCATCAACGCATGCTTTATATAAAATTGGCTCATTCCACAGATATTGGTTATAATCATGTAGGAATTGTTTTCTTTGATGGTAAGATAGATAAGGAGGAAGTTTACCACTAGCCACATAATTCGCGATATCGGCGAACCGTGGTATAGCCAAACTATCAAGTAGCATTAGAGTTTCATTAGGGAAATTTTCATTAATATCTTCACTTGGCTTGCATTCCCCTCCTTCTAATCTAGATAAGTGGTCTACAACCACATTTTCTTCTCCTTTTTTATCTCTCACTTTTATATCAAATTATTGTAAAAGTAACACCTATTGAATGAGCCTTGGTTTAGTATCCTTTTTGTTGAAAAGGTATTTTAACGTTGCATGATCGGTGAATATGTTTACCTTTGATCCTAAAAGGTATTATCAAAATTTATCACATGCGTACACTACTACAATTAATTCTTTCTCTGTGGTGGTGTAGTTAAGCTGAGGTCCTACAAGGGTCTTGCTAGAATAGTGGATCGCATGCAACCTTTTATCTTTCTTTTGGCCTAATACATAACCTATAGCTTGGTCACTTGCATCGCACATAATCTCAAATGGAAGTGTCCAGTCCAGTGGTGGAAAATTGATGTAGATATTAATGCCTCATTTAGTTTGTTAAAGGAAGACATAAACTTGTCATCAAACTGAAAAGACACATCCTTGACTAAAAAGTTTATCAAAGGTCTTACAATTTGCAAGAAGTCTTTGATAAATTGAGAGTAAAATCCTGTATGACCTAAAAATCCTTGCACACCATTACTTAGTAGTGGAAATTTCTCTATAACTTCTATTTTTGCTCTGTCGACTTCAAATCCTTGGTGTGTGATTTTATGCCCTATCACTATCTCCTCTTGCACTATAAAATGACATTTTACCCAATTTAGCACTAAGTGTGATTTTTCACATCTTTGAAGAACTCTATCCAAATTGGTTAAACACATTTCAAAAGAGTCTCCAAAAACTGAAAAAACATCGTTGAATACCTCTATTATATCTTTGATTATGTCAGTGAAGATAAGCATAATACATCTTTGAAATGTAGCTGAGGCATTGCATAGTCTAAAAGGAATCCGTCTTTATGCAAAAGTACCATAAGGGTAAGTGAATGTGGTTTTTTCTTGATCATTAGGGTAAATGAATATCTGATTGTATCTTCAATATCCATCTAAGAAGTAATAAAATAAATGACCAGCCACCTTTTCTATCATCTGGTTTGTGAATGGGAGAGGAAAATGATCTTTCTTAGTCATTGAGTTGAGTTTGCGATAATCTATGCACACTCTCCATTATGTGACCGCTCTTGTTGAAATTACTTCTCCACTCTTACTTTCTATTACCGTCATTCCACCATTTTTAGGTACACATTGGATTGGACTAACCCATTCACTATAGTAGATGGGATAAATTATCCCTGCATCTAAGAGTTTGATTATTTCTTTCTTGACCACATCCTTCATATTAGGGTTCAACCTTCATTCTCACTGTTCTACATCCTTCCTAGAGGTTTATTTGGTGCCTGTAGACATTTGGGCTTATACCTCGAATATTCGAAATCTGCCATTCGATGGATTTCATTCACTTTCTTACAATTGCCACCACCTTACTTTCTTGTTTCCTATTTAATTGATTTGAGATGATTATTGATAACATTTGAATTTCACCTAGAAAGGTGTATTTGAGATGTGTAGGTAAAACTTTAGGCTCTATTGTGGGTGGTTTTCTATTGATGGTGATATGCATGCTTAAGTTCAGACTAACTTATCTTAATGCGTTTTAACATCCAACTCCTCCATCTCATCATCTCCTTTAGATTCAAATTTCTCATATCTATTATTTGTCTATGTGGCCACTAATTGTACTTCAGTTATGCAACTCTTAACTTGTTCTTGCAAATTTTGATCCATAATTTCAACCTTCATGCATGCAATACTTGCTGTTGGACTCTTCAAAACCTTATTCATATTGTATTCGATCTGATCTGTGCCAATTTAAAGTGTTAATTTTATTCACGAATGTGAATTATGGCTTTCTCTGTATTCATAAATAGTCAATCAAGGATCAGTAGACAGTTCTTATCTTCTTCACAATCGAGAACCATAAAATCTACAGAAATAATGAACTCATACATATTTATCAAATCATCTTCCACTATTCTAAATGGTCTTTTAATAGATTGATCAGCCAACTGAATCAACATCGATGTTGGCTTGACCTCACCCAGTCCTAACTTTTTGAATATTGATAAAGACATAAGATTAATACTTGCACCCAAATCGCATAAGCACTCTATGAATTCAAATTCACCAAGCACACAGGGTATTGTAAAACTTTCTGGATCCTTCAATTTAGATGGAATTTGATTGGTGATTATAGAACTTTAGGTGCCAGTTGGAGCTATCATCTGATTATGTTCCCAAGTAGGCTTCTTTCATAATATGTCCTTCAAAAATTTTGCATATTTAGGCATGTATTACAAAGCATCTAAGAGATTTATCTATAACATCTTTAATTTCTTAAAGAATTTTCCAAATTATGCATTCAATTTCTTCTTTTGTAATCATTGGCAGAAAGGAATCTTGGGTGGATATGGTGGAGGAGCGACATAAGGAGGGTATTCATTTATATTCACTTCTTTCTCCTTTTCTTGATCTTTCTTAACAGGGGGAATAGGTTCCTCTATTGTTTTTGTGGATGGTTCAAGTTTCTTCCCACTTCAAAGTTTAATAGCCTTTAATTACTCCCTTGGTTTTGTTCCTAAAGTATTAGGAAGAATTCCCTTAATTCGTGTAGAGAAAACATTTGACAATTGGTTTACCTGGACCTCTAGATTGTCGATTGAGGAGGCATGGTTCTTTGTTACTTATTCAAATATGCTTTTAAAACTATTTTGTGCATCATCCAAGGTTCTAAGCTTTTCTAAAATTTTATCCAACTTGGATTCCATTAAGGTTAGTTTATCTTGTTGGAAGCCTTCTTGTTCTTGAGGTCCGAACTGTCCTCTAACATTGTTCGTCCATGAGAAGTTAGGGTGCTTCTTCTACCCAGGATTATATATGTTGGAGTAAGGATTGTTTCCCCCTCTTCGTCCATATTGAGCTCCAATATAATTCACTTGCTTTAGACCACTTTCCTTTATTAAAAAGCAGTCCACCATGTCATGGTTCATCAGTCAACAGAGTTCACACTTAAGTTGCATGACTTTTACCAAAGCTAGGGACAAAGCTTTCATGTTGTTGAGTTGTCAAGTTCAATTGTCAATTTTAGATTGCATCTCTGTCATTTGATCAATATATATAATTCCTTTTTGTTCTCAGAAAGTAGTGGTTTGTCTACTTCGCTTATTCGTCCGTAGGCAACTATTACTTGCCATCTCCTCTATAAGCTCTCCTGCTTCATCTATCGTCTTTCTCATCGGTAATCCTCCTGAAGCTACATTAATTGTGCCTTTCTTATGTGGGGTTACTCCATTATAGAACGTTTGTAACAAGAATTCCTAGGGTAGATTATAGTGATTGCATTTTTGTTACAAATCTTTGTATCTTTCCCACGCTTTATAGATCAATTCCCTGTCACTTTACTGGAAGTTGGTAATCTCCTTGATAATCTTTGCGGTCTTAGTAAGGGGACAATACTTTTCTAAAAAGGCACAAACTAGTTAATCCCAAGTGGTGACATTGGCTTGGTTGAGAGAATGATATCAATTCTTTGCTCTATCTCTAGAGTAAAAAGAAACAGCCTAATTCTTACCGCATCTTCTGACATTTGATGGAACTGAAAGGTATCACATATTTCAAGGAATTTCAATATATGTGCATTGGGCTCTTCATTCATTAGTCTATAGAACTGCACGTTCTATTGAAACTTATTTAGGAGGGCTGGTTTTATTTCAAAAGATGCTACTTGTACGGGTGGCCTAGCTACTGCTTCATTAGCCACATTGAACCCTAGTCTCTGAAGTCTATAAAGGTTAGTTATTGACATCCTTGGTTTGCTCTAAGGTCCAAATCTTGTTGAAATTCCTTAGCCATTATTGCTTTCGTAATTTCCTTTTCTTCTTTACGCTGAGCTTTCCTAATAGATGGTTCTAATCTAGTGATATCTAATGTTAAGGTTTCAGCTGCACAACCCGAACTTCTCGTGACTCTTGTGTTCATACAAGAGCACGATTTCAGAAATAGAAGGAAAGAAACAAAGAACAGAAAACAAAACTAACTAAAATGCCTTAAATTAAAGAATTAAAGTAATCGCCTCCCTAAAAATGATGCCAAAAACTTGATCGGGTGTTTAATGTGTGTAAGTTTTAATAACTACCCTCGATAAAATGCAAGTGCGTGTTCCATTTATGTAATACCTAAGGTGTCAATCCTACAAGGAGGGTTAACCTAATCCTAAAATATAAGGTCAAAACATATCGCAGAAAGTCAAATATAATGAAATTAAAATGAGAATTTGTCACTCAATCAAAAAAATTCAAGAATCAATCACAAAAATATTAATAATTCAGTAATTGCAAAACATACCCAAAAATCAACTTAAAAAATTACCAATTGAGAAAAAGGAAAATTTACCTATCCTTAACGCTAACTTAACTGATTATAAATTACCAGATTATTTGTTCTAGACAATCATGGGGGTGATTACTCTCTCTCAAGTTATAACTATTAACCCAAAAATATAAAGCCTAATCAAATTATGGAAATTGCAGTCTCTTGATTAATAATCTATCCAAAATCCTAATTAGATCTGAAGTTGTCCAATAAACTATCAGGAACCTATGTAAGTTCTCTCTTCGCATAATTATAGATTTGATTTAATTCTTGTTCTAGTAAATCTCTAACTCTCATTAGCCCAATTTAATTATTTTTCATTCAATTCACCCTCTCAGTTTATTATCGAATTATGCAATCACATAATTTAATCAAAATAAATACAATAAACATAAAAACAATCCTATTTCATTAAATCAATAACAAAAATCCAAGGTGAGTTGAAAACATCCTCAACATTTAAATCTTATGATTAACTATTCAATCCAATTCTATACGAGGATAAAACTAAAAAAAAGTAAATACAATCGAAATGGATGATAGGAGGCAACGACATCGGTAAACCTCCTGATCCGGGAAGTACGTCGAGTCAGCTTCTTCTCTACTTCTCCCTTCCTTCTTCTTTTTCTCAATCTCTTGATGAATTTTCTCTATGGTTTCTTTAAGGTAGCTGATGTCAAAAGCTCTCTTTGCCTCTTTGTCTTATTCTTTAAATATCCTCTATGTTCTGAGCAGCCCTAGGGTTTTTTAGGGTCCGAAAGGTCCAAAAAATCCCTCAAAACTTGACGTTTTTGAGTGTTTGTGCATTTGTCTGACGCAGGTCGCGACTGTGACCTTGTAGTTCATGATCATGGGCCACATCTGAAACTTTTGTCACAATCGTGAAATGCAAGCCATGATCGTGGGCCATGTACTAGGCTTCTGTCACAATCGTGGCATATGGGCTACGACCGTGAGCCAACTCAAGTGCTTCTGTCACGATCGAGGCCTGTTGTGCCACGAACGTGAGTCATTGTTTCGGCCCAAATGTCTCTAAAACTTTTCTGTTCTTCGATGTTGACCTGAAATGTTAACAAACACATCAAGTACCTTAAAAACATAATAATTAAGCTCAGAGACTTGTACAAACCCATAAACACACTTAAAGAGAAATAAATAACAAACTAATACAATTCTAACCTAAACACATACTAAACAATTAAATACATATTAAACTAAGCCCTAAAATATGATGCCACTTACACTTATCAGAGATGTATGTGCAGCATACATATATTTTACTTAGTATTTTATTATGTTTTTCATCCAAATCACCTTGATTTTATTGGTTTTATTTGAATTTTTAGGTAATTCAAGATATATTGCTAGAATAATTTTGTTCAAAGATTAAAGAAGTTTACAAGTTAAAATAAGGAGAAAATACATATCTATCTTTATGTAGTCTCATATACGAGAATGCTCGTGCTTCTGTCTCTCTCTAAATAGAGCAAAATGGTGAAAAGCTTGAATATGATCATGTCATATCGAATATTCCTCTTTGAATCCATAAAGCACATCTTATGGCCATGATTTTTGTCATTCTTCATTCTTTTGGAATTTTCTTGTCTCATCTTCATTATAATCATTCTCCTTCTTGCATCATGATGACAATAAAGTATGAATCTCAAGAAGATGGTTCAACAAGTATGCTTTCATCTTACTTTAGTTATTATGCTTCTAAATTGTACCTAAAATCAAATATGAACTAAAGTGAGTGTCTTAAGCATTCTAAAGCATTAATCACTAAGTGTTATAGATTAAATGTATCAACAATTAAGCACATATTAAATTCCCCACACTTAGCTTTTGACCGTCCTCAGGAAAATCATCAAAATTAAAGTCACAAACCAAAAACACTTACTCATTTTTAATATTTTCCAAGAATAGATAATCATAATCAAAGATGAATAACTTTCAAAAATTATAGCTAGAAATCAACATTCAATGCTTTTGCTCATGATTAATTAACATTCGTCACCTTCAGAAACTGAGCAAC